>JAJOOF010009250.1:0-25854 GCA_029582545.1 Solanum lignicaule | reverse complement strand
TCACAAATCCCCCCTCCCCTTTAATTACTTGTTTTCGGAAATACATTGACTAAACAAATATAATCATGGCTAAAGTTAAGTCTAAACCATATTCCTCGTGGGATCGACCCCAACCTACAAGTTGGGTTCTTTACTTGATAATGATAGCTTATGCTTCTTTAGGGAGGTGTAATTTGAGCGTATCATATAGTATGACAAATTATTATTTTGTAATTCTGTTGCTTTGATTCGAGGGTTAATTTTTTACCCAATTCTGGTATGAAATTTGGGTTAGTGATATGGGTATCGTTTTATCCATGTTAACTTAAACTTTGTGTTCTTGATAGCTTGACAATGATCCGAGGCTCTCCAAAATGGGAAAAGCACCTAAATTGTAGTTCGTATGTGGTTTTTGTCCTTAAGGTAGGTTATGGCTTCCTTTTCTAAGACTTGACTTAGTAGATTAATTATATTTAGGTAGTTTCACATGATTGAGGTTGAGATTTATTGATCCTTAGATAGTTGTGTCCATAGGTTGGGTTGTTTAGGTTTAGTTGTAGTAAGAGAAACCTTAGTTTAGGTGATCCTTGTGTGAGTGGTATCCTTATATGTTGATTCTAGGTGTCGTGAAACTTAGAATTGTGATATGTTTTACTTGTTTGGTTGGTGTGATTGATGGTATGGATCCTTGAGTGTGATTTCTTTTGTGGTTTATTAAATTATTGGGCATGAGGCCTTGAGCGTGGATTGGCAAGAGCACCAGGATAGTACTCTCGTGGTGTGATGGGCATTTTTCTCAATTTTGTGGGTTTGACATGACTTGATCATGGTAATGCTTTAGAAGAGTTATTAATTATAAGATTTTTTTGATAAAAATGACTTGGTTTATGAAAGGAAATTGACCTTAATGAGTTGAAATTCCTTGAGACCCATATTGGCTTAAAATTGGGAAAAATGCCCTTTTACATGATTATCACACCTTTCAACTGCTTTTACTCTAATGAGCTAGATGTATCATTCTAGGTGGCCCATTTATAAATATATCTGGGTTATTGGTAAGCTTGATGTGCTAGCCCGATAGGCATGTGGATACATCTATCCATGTTATTGGCGGTTTGTTAAGCTTGAGGTATCATTCTAGGCGACTCGATGTTTCTTGTAGGATTATGGTTTTCCTTGCTTGGTGTTAAACTGTATCATTGTGTTTGTTAGCCTTTGAATGTATTGAGTGTTTTTTATTTTGCATATCTTCTGACTAAATATATGATTTTATCTGCACATCCTTTATCTTATGTTAGTTGGTAAATATTTTCCCTTGTCTTGCTCGTACCATCGTGCTTCATATATGTATTTGATCTTTCTGATCTCGATTAGTCTGTGATGCCTACTGGGTACCCTATATTTTTGTTGTCATAGTGCACTTCTGCATTTTTTCTGAGGCAGCTCCCTATTTGAGCCACCCTCTGTGAGAGTTGGATCTCACCACCCTTTGTGGTGAGCTCCCGACGTTCAAAGACTTGCTGCTATCCTTGTTTTGTATTGACTCCCATGTTGTATTTTGGATTAGTCATTTCTCTATATGACTTTATATTCGTAGTAGCTCCTGTATAGGTGACACCAAGTCCCGGGGATCAGTATCTTGTGTTAGTTGTCTTTTGTTCACTTTTGGGACTATTTTTTATAGATTTCGTATTGTATTATAAATATATGTGGTATGACCATTCTTTCATTATACATTATCCTTGTCTTCTACTTATTATTGTTTTTTTTATTATTATATAAAGTGTGTCTTCCGCATCTTGTTATTTGGGATTAGACTTGTGCACTCGGTGGCTTGTAGTAGATGTCATCATGACCCTATTTTGGGTCTTGACAATATAGTATCAGAGCTTTAGGTTTACCAGTCTCACTAGTACTGGAGCAAGTGTCTAGTAGAGTCTCGCGAATCGCTATGATGACATCCATATCAATCTTTAAGAGGCTATAGGGCATTCTTATGAATACATTACTATTTCTCATTTCTTGTCATGTGTTGATGGTTGTACCAATACCTAAACTCCAACTATTTCACTCTTTCTCAAATGGATAGGACAAGATTAACTGCAGGCAGACGTGAACCTCCTGCACCTCCCGGTGGAGCCCTACCTAGGGGTAAAGTTAGAGGTTGACCTAGAGGTTGGGACCGGGCACTAGTACCAGAGCCCAAGATAGAAGTTGAGCAGGTTCAACCTCAGCTCGAGGGTGTGGGGCTAGCCCAAACTCTACGAGGATTCACGGTTATGCAAATACTTCATGATACTTTGGCCAGGATCCTCAACTTCACGGAGGGTATGTCCCAAAAAGGTAGTGTGCCTAGCACTTCACCCGAAACATATATTTGAAGTGATTCTCAAACTCTAGTAGGTAGAGTCACATGTTAATGAGGCACATCAAGATGATGCGGCTTCTCGTATAGTCGTCCAGCCGATTATGACTAGTTCTCCACCTTTGGCTCCTAGGACAACTATGACCCCTGAGGAACAAAAGATGTTGGGGCAGTTTATCAGGTCGAGTCCTCCCAGGTACATCGGTGCTGCAGGCAAGTATGCCATGAGTATCTAGAGAGGTGCCAGGAGAGTTTGCATAACCTTGGGTAAGTGGAGTCCCATGGGGTTTATTTCACTATTTACCAGCTATAGGGGCTAGTGAAGTAGTGGTGTAGGTCCTACTCAGATTGAAGACTAGTCGGGTCCCCATTAATGACTTGGGCTTAAATCTCTGAGTTTTTTTTTAGAGAAGTATGGAAGGCGTAGCATGGGAAAGTAGTTGCGGGATGAGTTCTTAGACCTTACTAAGGGATAACTTTCATTTGCACAGTACGAGGAATGGTTCCATAAGTTGGCGAGACATGACGCTATGCTTATGCCGACAAAGCATGAGAGAGTTCTTATGTTTGTTAGTGGGCTCGCATTTCCACTTAGATTGGCGACAAAGCAGATGGTGGTGTCGGGTTGTTCTTTATTACTGATAGTTGATCATGCACTCACCACCGAGGGGATTCGTTGTAAGGCCTATAGAGGCAGTGACAAGAGGCCCCGTCATTAGGGTGGGTTTAGCGGGTCTCAATCCCATAGTAGAGGGTTTCAGGGCCAAGGTTATCAACATTAGTAGCAGCCTAATAGATTGGTTCGGGAAGCTCTACAAATTACTAATGGTACATATTATTGATGGTATAACACATGTGCTAGTGGTTAGATGGTTCAGACTTTTTAGGGGCTCACATTCAGGTATTTAAGCCATGGTGGCCAGACAGGTTTGGTCGAGTCATCACAGTGGTGCAGTTCTGGTAGATTTTGCTACGACTGTTGTGTAGAAGATCACTTTGCCCGAGAGTGTCCCACGATTAGTCAATGCAGAAGGCAGGGTCCGTAGGGTCAATAGGGTTAGTAGATTCATGCACCAGGGCTCAAGTTCAGGGTACTAAGGAGGGGTCCCTTGGGTACTAGAGGTGGTCCTTAAGCAAGCAAATTGGGTGGTCGAGGTGGACACGGCCATATGTAAGCTTTTTCAGGGAGGCCATAGGCGGAGAGATTGGATGCTATTATCACATGTACGATCTTTGTCTCCCATCAACCTGCTTGTTTTATTTGATCCCAGGTCTACCTTTTCATAGGTGTCTACTTATTATGCTACGCGACTAGATTTGTTGTGTGAGCTGATGTATGTACCTATGGGTATATCTACCCCTGTAGTTTATTCTTTTGTAGTGGATTAAGCTTATAGAGTTTGTGTAGTGACCATCTTGGGTACGATACTTAGGTAGACCTTATTGTGTTAGATGTGGTGGATTTTTACATGATTCTATGCATGTATGCTGTCTCCCTATCATGCAGTCTTGGATTGTTTCTCCAAGACTGTTACTTTATGCATGCCTACTATTTATCCTCTTATATGGACCAGTTATGATATTCATTTGCTGAGGGGTGTGATCTATTTTATGAAGGCGCGATGGCTGGTTAAGAAAGGGTGTCTATACTATCTTGCTTATGTCTGTGACACTTGTGCCGACACTCCTCCCTTGAATCAGTTCCTATGGTTAGAGAGTTTGCTGATGTATTTCCTACTGATCTATCGGGTCTTCCTCCTAATGGTGATATTTATTTTGGGATTGATGTTGAGTCGAGTATGTATAGAGTTTACATTCCTCCTTACCGAATGGCTCCAGCTAAATTGAAGGATCTTAAGAAGCAGCTCCAAGACCTCTTAGGGAAGGGATTCATCAGATTGAGTGTATCTCCTTGGGATGCTCCTGTCCTATTCGTGAAGAAGAAGGATGGTACCTTGCAGATGTGCATTGACTACATGTAGCTGAATAAGGTGACCATCAAGAAAAAGTATCCTATGTCTCATATTGATGATTTTTTCGATCAGCTTCTTGGTGCAACAATATTCTCTAACATTTACTTGAGATCAACCTACCACAAGTTAAAGATTAGGTCAACGGACATCCCTAAGACTGCCTTTAGGGCTCATTACAGCCATTGCGAGTTCTTAATTAGTCATGTATTTTTGGTTGACTAATTGCCTAGATTTATTTATGTAATAGATGAACCGTGTGTTGAGGCCTTATTTTATTCATTTGGGATAGTGTTCATCGATGATATCCTGGTCTACTATGAGAGTAGGGTGCAACATGAGCAACATTTGAGAATTGTACTCTAAACCTTGAGAGAGCAGCGGTTGTATGCCAAATTCACAAAATGTGAGTTTTGGCTTGAGTCTTTAGAAATCTTGGGGAACGTAGTGTCCAAGACTGGCATTATGGTGGATCTGATGAAGATTGAGGGAGGTCGTAGCTCGCCAAGCCTACTTCACCTACTGAGGTTTGTAGTTTTATTGGGTTAGAAGGCTAATACCAAAGAATTATGGATGATTTTTCTTCTATTGCAACACCCTTTACTAGATTAACTCACAAGGATGTTCCCATTCTATGGTCTGATGAGTATGAGATGAGCTTCTTCAAGCTCAATGACTTGTTGACATCAGTGATGATTCTGCCTCTACCTATTGAGGTCTAGGAGTTTACAATCTACTGTGATGCTTCTGGTGTGGGCCTAGGTTGTGTCTTAATGCAGCACGGTAGGGTTATTGCTTATTTTTCCAGGCAACTAAAGCTTCACGAGAGGAACTACGCCACTCATGACCTAGAGATGGAAGTGTTAGTCTTTGCATTAAGGATTTAGTGGTACAATTTGTATGGAGTTATGCCATCGTGCTCTTTGTTATATTTTCATAGAGGGACATAATCTAAGACAACTCATGTGGATGGAGTGACTGAAGGAATATGACATTCTATCCTTTATCACCCGAGCAAGGCTAATCTGGTAGCATATGCCTTGAGCTAGAGGGCAGTGAGTATGGGTAGTTTGTCTTTCTTAGCCGTGGAGTAACGACCCATGGCTTTGGACATTCAACCCTTAGCCAATCAGATAGTTAGACTTAATATTTTTGAGTTGTGTGGAGGATAGATCTTCCTTGATGGAGTAGATTCTAGCTCAATAGTGTGAGGATCTGTTTTTAGGGATGATTCGAGATATGGTTCTTAATAGCGAGGCTAGGAAGGTGACCTTAGATCCAGAAGGAATCTTGAGGATTAAGGGTCGTATTAGTGTTCCTAGAGTTGGTGCGTTAGTTGGGAGGATTTCTTGAGGAATCCCATTCTTCAAGGTATTCTATTCATCCAGATGATCCAAAGATATATCATGATTTGATGCAACATTACTGGTGGTATGGGATGAAGAGGTACATTGCAACGTTCGTGTCTAGGTGTTAAGTTGTCAGCAGGTGAAGTATGAGCACCAGAGACTAGGTGGTTTGACTCAGTCGATACCCATTTTTGAGTTGAAGTAGGAGAGTATAGCCATAGAATATGTGATAGTCTTACCATGTATATTATGAGGTTTTGATTCTATTTGGGTCATTGTTGATTGATTGAACAAGTCAGCTAACTTCTTGCTGGTTCAAACTGGCTACACATAAGAGAGATTGACTTGGATCTACGTTAGAAAGATTGTCTGTTTGCACAGGGTGCACGTTTCTATCATTTCACAACGTGGTTCTCAGTTCACTTTGCATTTCTGGAGGTCTATTCAGATGGAGTTTGGTACCTAGGTTGAGCTTAGTACAACTTTTTATCCTCTGATCGATGGCCAGTCTGAGAGGACTATTTATGTTCCGGAGGATATGCTACGAGTTTGTGTTATTGAATTCGATTGCTGGTGGGATCAGTGTTTGGCTTTGGTGGACTTTGCATATAATAATAGCTACTATTCAAGCATTCAAATGGCACCATTCGAGGCATTTATGGTAGGAGATGTCATTCTCTGGTGGGATTGTTTGATGCTTTTAAGGTTAGACCATGGGGCACCAGCTTATTGAGAGATTTGATGGATAGTGCTCGAGTGATCTAGGAGCGACTCCATAATGTTGAGAGTAGGTAGAAGAGCTATGCGGATCGATGTAACACCACGAATTCAAAAAGGGTAAAATTTACAGACTGTGCAGAATCTGGTGCCAATATCGATGAAGTCACCTACAGCCCATTGACTGACACACGGTCCGTAGGTCGGCTTGTGGTTGGCTAGTCTAGGTTCCTAAAATTTGTCAAGTTTCAGTACTTTCCCATGGTTCACAAAGATAGTCTATTGTCCAATTCATGAGTCGTAGGTGGGTCTCGTAGGTGAGTCCCATACTTGGTGAAATTTTAGAGCCAAAAGTGGAGACTCACTACTGGGCATGTACGACCTGTAGATGGACCCATGGACTATACATGGGTCTTCCGTTGGGAACCCAAAAGTGAGGTTCTCTGCACTCGTCAATGATCAACTAATACGGTCCGTTGTTTGACCAACAAACCGTAGGTCGGGTCATCTATGATATCGGCAATTATTTTAAGAGGTGCTTTTGGGTCTTTTATGTCATGGCCCAAGGTAGACCCTTGGTGTAACATAGCGGATAGGACCCCGAGAGGCCTTACACAAGACGCTTAGCATACATATACAAGAAAATAGAAATTGAAGAGGATTTAAATGACAATTCAGAGTTTTATAAAATGAAGCGGAAGTCTAAACAATGTCTCAAAGCCAATGAGTACAAAGAGTGATCAGGACGTAACCCGTACATCACATACAAACTCAAACGTAAAGACAATATGAAATGAAATTTCGGTCATCGAATCATGAGAACTCACCAATCTTCAAATTTCTACTAAGAGATCCCTAGCCACAAAAATCCAAATCTAGAGCGTCGGACCCTACATTGGGGGAAAATGTAGGCAAGAGTATGCGTTAGTACAAAAATGTACCATGTATGATAGCAATGCATAAAAATGTGAAATCATGCTAAAAGGGGACATTTTCTTGATATGCCATGACCAAGCTAAAGCATGATATAAAAGAGTTAGAACACATAAGTCATAAAAACATGGTCAATGCAAGACAACACCTTTAATACATTCGCAAGATACTTCTTTAAGTAACCTCGATTCGTTAATGTGGGAGAATTACCTTTAACCGACATGTAAGACCATGTGAGCTATTAACATGGAATCTGGTGTCTACCCCACACCAAAAAGAGGTGTTTTCACTTGCCAAGGTAAGAACCATGAACTTCTAGCTTACATGGATCCACTAGCTAATGTCTATCTAGACAACCTATGTTGGCACATAGTTTATGGGACGTGGGTAATCGCCACTTGTCCACTCAGTGCTAAGCATACCTCCACAGAATATACATTATTCTTAATTTTTCTTAACATGCATGAGACATGGGTAATCACCTCTTGTGTTTTGCATTAGAGGTCATGGATAATCAACTCTTGCCTCATTATTAGAATAAATCCTTATCTTTAATTCATTTTAGGTGAGAAGACCTTTCAGCCTTAGAATCCTTTATGTGAGAAAACCTTTCACATTCATGCTTTCATGTGTATATGAGAAATCCTTTCACAACACAACAATAATCATATTAATACTTCACTTTCAAATTATTCTTAAAACTTTTTCATCAATTTCATAAGAACATGCATATTTCCATAATTCACCTTTCATCGTTCAAAACCCACTTTAAATCATCAAAATATATAAAAGATGGTTTAAACATGGTTTCACGGGGATTCATCATAAAATCATGGAGTTATATCAATTCATGCATAGTAGTTCATAAAACAATCAATTATATCAATATTGAATGGAACCCATGACATTGAAGAAAACCCTAACTTAATTGAGGATTTTTAACTTGATAAATTGAAGAATTTTAGGAACTCCATGGAGGAAAGGGGTCTATGGATGAAGACTATCATACCTTAATTCCAAAATCTTGACTTCAATGGTGGAATTGGAGACTTGACTTGAAAACCATAGCTTTCTTCTTCAACTTTTAGAGAGAGAAATAATGAGGATAACTTGTTCTTCTTCTGAGAATTTGAGAGAATGAATTATTTTAGAAGATCTTGGGGTTATAACGTTTTTATAGGGCTTCTAATAAAAGGTAAAACAACAGGGTATTAGGCTAAAATAATTAGGAAAAGACCCAAAATCCCCTCTAAAATAACTGTTGACCTCATCGATGACACGACCTATGATCCGTCGATCAACTCATGGACCGTCCTGGTTGGTCATTGATGAGTTTAGAGACCCTCACTTTTGGGCTCCCAACAATGGTCCCATGTATGATATGTGGGTCCATCGATGGGCCGTACATGCCTAGTCATAGTTCTTCTCTTTTGACTCTAAAATTCTACTAAGTCATGGACTAACCTATGAAGCCTACTTATGACTCGTGCATTGGACGACTGACCTTTCATGTGAACCATTTAAAAAGTACTGGAACTTGGCATTTTTGGAAAACCTTGGACTGCCATCCACGGCGCGACCTACGGTGTGTGTCAGTCCACGGGCCTTGGGTGGCTCTATCGGGACTGGCACCAGGTTTTGCAACAACTGAAATTTTCTCCCCTTTCAGAATCTAAGGTGTTACATTATCTCCCCCTTAGGAACATTCGTCCTCGAATGATATTCAAGACATAATAAGGAGGGTAGGAACTTAATCTAACAACCCAACATGAATGCAATTACACAAATGCACATATCCGAGGAGGAAACATCAACTCCAAGCTAAAACATGTTCAAAGTATCATATCATGAGGTCTATATAAAACTATACTCAAATGCACATAAATATTTAGAAATCAATAAAGTGACTCATTTTCTCAAAATTTAAGCTTTTCATGAACATGCATAAATGAGGAAATCATGGGAATATCTAAGACATATGAAACCAAAAGAGTAAACCATGAGGAACTCAATACCTCAAGCTATACTAGGGACGGAAGGAAAGAGATGAGGATAATGGGACATCATATCGGCCTCGACCTCTCAAGTTGCACCCTCAACTAATTGATTCCTCTGAAGCACTTTCACCAAAGCAATTTCTTTGTTTCTAATCTTCTTAACTTATCGGGCTAAGATCTCTACCGGAACTTCCTTATAAAAAAGATTCTTCGTAACTCCCAAACCTTCTAAGGGAACTATATATGTTGGATTTCCAACACACTTCTTCACAAGGTGACATGGAAAACTGGATGCACCGATGCCAAGTCATTAGGCAAATCAAGTTCATAAGCAACTTTTCAAATTCGCTTCAAAATTTGATATGGGTCCACATAGCGGGGTCTAAGCTTCCCTTTCTTCCCAAATCTCATTACACCCTTCGTGAATGAAATTTTCAAGTAGACCCAATCAATTACCTCAAACTCAAGATCTCTCCTTCTAACATCGGCATAGGACTTTTGTCAACTTTTAGCCAATTTCAACCTTTCTCCAATAAGCCAAAATTTCTCCATAGCTTCATATACCAATTCGGGACCTATCAAAGCAACTTCACCAACTTCAAACCAACCAATAGGAGATCTACGTATCCTACCAAATAAAGCCTCAAATGGAGCCATGCCAATACTTGAGTGGTAGCTATTGTTATATGCAAACTCAATCAAAGGAATGTGATCATCCAAATTACCCTTGAATTTAATTACACATGCTCTCAACATATCTTCCAAGGTTTGGATAGTACGCTTAGCTTTCCCATCGATTTGCTGATGAATGGTCGTACTAAGCTTAACACGAGTATCAAGACCCTTTTGGAAAGATTTCTAAAACTGAGAAGTGAATTGGGTACCACGATCAGGAATAATGGATAAGGGAACTCCATGCTACCCAACCATTTCCCTCAAATATAACTTGACATAGTCCTCTGCTGAATAAAAAACCTTGACGGGAATGAAATGAGCCAATTTCTTCATTTAATCTATAATAACCCAAATCGAATCATGTTGTCACTGAGTGCATGGTAAGCCAACAATAAAGTGCATATTCAAATCTTCCCATACCAAGTAGGAATGCTAATGTATTGAGATAACCCTCTTGGCTTTCTGTGCTCAACTTTCCCTTTTTGATAATTAGGACACTTAGCCACAAATTCCACAATATCCTTCTTCATCACATTGCACGAATAGATCTCCCGCAAGTAACGATACATCTTGGTGCCTCCCGGGTGAATGGAATATTAAGAACTATGGGCTTTTGACAAGATTTTCTCTCTCAAGTCATCTACATCGGGAACATACAAATTACCTTGATAACAAAGCAAACCATCCCCCTTGGTAGAATGCCTCTACGGACTTTTTAAGCACCGCTTCCTTCAATTTCATCAAAGTCGGATCAAGACCTTGATTAGCTTTCACATCTGCCACAAAAGACGAGTTTGAACTATCGTGAACCATAACACCACCTTTGGTAGAGTCAACTAACCGAACACCCAATCGGGCCAATCTGTGAACATCTCGAACCAACTCCTTTGTATCATCCTCAATATGAGCAGCACTACCCATAGATAACCGACTAAGAGCATCCACCACCACATTTTCTTTGTTTGGGTGATAGAAAATACTCATGGCATAATCCTTTAGTAGGTCAACTCACCTTCTTTGGTGAAGATTTAGATCTTTCTTCTTAAACCCATATTACAATCTCTTGTACTCGGTAAAAACATCTACATGAAAAACATAAAAATAATGTCTCCAAATCTTAAGATCAAACACAACTGCCGTTAGCTCAAGGTCATATGTAGGATAATTCTTTTCATGAATGTTAAGTTGCCTTGAGGCATAGGAAATACCCTTCCCATTTTGCATAAGGACACATCCTAACCCAATTTTCGAGGCATCACAATAAACAACAAACCCATCGATTCCTTTTGGTAAAGTCAACAACGGACTGGAAGTAAGTCTATCCTTTAATTCTTGGAAGCTGTTTTCATATGCTTTGGACCATATGGACTTAACCTTCTTTTGAGTCAATGCCGTCAATGGAGAAGAAATCAAAGAAAACCCTTCAACAAACCTCCTATAGTAACTGGCTAAACTTAAGAAACTCCTAATGTCTGAAGGGGATAGAGGTCTAGGCCAACTCTTGAGTTGGTCCCCGTTGTTAATGAGTTTCTGGAAGTGTTTCCCAATGATTTACCCGGTGTTCCACCCGAAGGAGAAATAGAATTTGATATTTACCTTCTCCCAAATACGCAACCTATCTCTATTCCTCCTTATCATATAGCCTTGGAAGAACTTAAGGAGTTAAAAGACCAATTGAAAGATTTGTTGGATAAGGGTTTAATCCGACCAAGTATCTCTCTATGGGGTTCTCCAGATTTGTTGTTCAAAAGAAAGATGGTTACCTTCGTATGTGCATCGGCTACTGGCTATTGAACAAGGTTACCATTAAGAACAAATATCCTCTTCTAAGGATAGATAACTTATTTGAACAACTAACAGGATAAAGTTACTCCTATAAGATTGACCTCTGGTTGGGTTATCACCAATTGAGGGTGAAAGAAGACTACATTCTAAAGATGACTTTCCAAACTCTGTAAGGTCATTATGGGTTTCGGAGGATATAATTTGGCTTGACTTATGCTCTAGCCGCTTTTATGAATTTGATGAATAGGGTGTTTAGACAATACATTGACATGTTCGTGATTGTGTTCATCAATGATATCTTCATTTACTCAAGGAGTGAGGATGAGTATACCGATCATTTAAGGATTATGTTACAAGTTATAAAGTACCAACAATTCTTTGCCAATTTTAGTAAATGTGAGTTTTTGTTAATATCCATGGCTTTTCTTGGTCCCAATATTACTGGTAAATGTATTGAGGTACATCCTAAGAAAATAGATGCGGTTAAGGGTTGGCCTAGACCTCTATCCCCTTCGGATATTTGAAGTTTCTTGGGTTTGGTTTGTTAGTATAGAAGGTTTGTTGAAGGGTTTTCTTCGATTGCCTCTCTGTTGACGACATTGACTCAAAATAAGGCAAAGTTTATATGGTCAGAAGAGTGTGAGAAGAGTTTTCAAGATCTGAAAGATAGGAATACCTCCTCTCTGGTATTGACTTTACCATAAGAATTCAATGGATTTGTGATTTATGATGATTCTTGAAGAGTTGGGTTATGATGTATTGTTCTGTAAAATGGGAAAGTTATTGCTTATGTTTCACGACAACTTAAGATTCATGAAAAGAACTATACTACCCACAATTTAGAATTAGTGGCGGTTGTGTTTGGTTTAAAGATATGGTGCTCATGTTTATGTTTTTACTGACCATAAAAGTTGACAAAATGTGTTTAAGCAAAAGGATCGAAATCTTCCCAAAAGGAGGTGGCTTGAGTTACTAAAGGATTATGACATAAGTGTCCTCTATCACC
The DNA here is from genome assembly GCA_029582545.1 of Solanum lignicaule. Lineage (NCBI taxonomy): Eukaryota > Viridiplantae > Streptophyta > Magnoliopsida > Solanales > Solanaceae > Solanum > Solanum lignicaule. The sequence continues at coordinate 13,078 of JAJOOF010009250.1, read as the reverse complement.
CCGACAAGGCGAACATGGTGGCGAATGCTCTTAGTCGGTTATCAATGGGATGTGTTGCACATATTGAGGATGGTAAGAAGGATTTGGTTCGAGATGTTCATATATTGGCCCGATTGGGTGTTCGGTTGGTTGACTCTACCAATGGCGATGCTATGGTCCATAATGGTTCAAAATCATCTTTTATGTCAGATGTGAAAGCCAAGTAAGGTCATGATTCGAATTTGGTTGAATTGAAGGAAACAATGATTAAGAAGTCCATTGAGGCTTTCTCCAAAAGGGGAGATGGTGTACTTCGATATCAAGGTCGCTTGTGTGTTCCCAATAGTGATGATTTGAGTGAGCAAACTTTATCAAAACCTCATAGTTCTCGATATTCCATTCACCCGGAAGGCACCAAGATGTACAGTGACTTGCCCGAGGTCTATAAGTGGAATAATATGAAGAAGGATATTGTGGAATTTGTGGCTAAATATTCTAAAATGTGCTTACAAAATCTTTTCGGATACTAAGAGATAGATTTCAAATTGATCAAAGTTTAGAAGTTAAACTAAGACTGATAGGAAAAAGAGGATCTGAAGGAAGAAGGTACAATTTGCCAATAGTTTCTGAGGTAGCACCTTTGGTGGTTGGTGATTATGAACCAACTAGTTCTGATAGGGATATAATAATTGAAAGGCATTCTGGATAACTTCAGAGAATTAGTGAATTGAATGCAACCTACTTAGGTTTGCAATATCCATTACTACTACCATTTGGTGAAGATGGATATAAAGAAGATATTCCTTTAAATAGAATTGATCAATCATCTGATGGAAGAAAATATGTTAGCTCTCTATAATACTTTTCATACAAAAATTAAGAAAGGAAGAATGAAGTACCAATAATTGTATTTGCTAAAAGACTATTTCAACAATTCTTGGTAGATGGATATACAATGATAGAATCTTTTCGATTGCTATTTTATAGGCTCAATCAAACGTATTTGAGAGCAGACTATTATAAAGAATTAGAAGAAGTTGTTTTGCAGGGAGACACACAACCTTCTTCTCGAGGACAAAGAGTAATATTGTCTTCTTCTTTCACTGGAGGTACACGTTATATATTGCAAAATTATCAAGATGCAATGGCAATATGTAAATGGGTCGGATATCCTGATCTATTCATTACATTTACTTGCGATTCTAACTAGTCTGAGATTACTAGATTTGTGAAGAGTAGGGGATTGGCTCCAGAAGATCAGCCAGACATTATAACAAGAGTCTGTATAATTAAATTAGATCACTTGATAAAGGATTTGGGAGACAACAAAGTTTTTAGACAAGTAAAAGCAGGTATGAATTTTTTTATCTTTTTATTTTACCATAATTGTTTGTTTTAAATTTGAACCATTAATAAAAAATAATACCATATTTATCTTTTGATAAAGTGATTTATACTAATAAACTTCAAAATCATGGATCGCCTCATGCAAGTATTTTGTTGTTTCTACATAATAAATCTCCAAATATCAGTGATATTGATGATATTGTTTCAGTTGAATTGCCTATGTGGTTCTGTTAGAAAATCATCTCTTTGCATGCAAAATGGAAAATGTTCAAGACACTTTCAATTTTTTTTATTTCTTCTACCTTAATTGATGAAGAGGGCTATCATGTATATAGAAGAAAAGATGATGGCAGGTCTACAAAGAGATCATGTATTGATTTGGATAAAAGATATGTTTTATCAGACAATAGAGTTTTGTTGTTGAAATATGAGGCACATATTAATGTTGAATGGTGCAATCAATCAAGATTAATTAAATAATTATTTAAGTATGTTAATACAAGTCATGATTGTGTTAGAACTGCTTTTTGTGATAGTGAGAAATCTTCTGATTCAAGAGGGACTGATGAAATAAATATGTATTGTGATTGTCGGTTAGGCCTAGACCTTTAGTATCTATCCCTAAGTCCCACAACTAGACAACTTAGTCATTTGAACATTTCTTAAGTGTATCCATATCAATAAGTTTTATACTTTTGGCGAGGTACAACAATCCTTTTAGTTGGGGTACAAGTTTTTCTCTCTCAAGTCATCAACATTGGGAACACACAGCCGACCTTGATATTGAAGCACACCATCTCTCTTTTGAGGAAAAGCCTCAATGGACTTTTAAGGCACCACTTTCTTAAATTTAACAAAAATCAGAGGAAGACCTTGTTTGGCTTTCACATCCGACACAAAGGAGAATTCTGAACCATTATGAACAATAACACCACCTTAATTAGAATCAACCAACTGAACACCCAATTGGGCCAATCTATGAATATCACAAGCTAACTCTTTTTTATCTTCCTCGACATGAGAAACACTACCCATTGATAGTCGACTAAGAGCATCCGCCACCACATTTTCTTTACCGAGTGATATAGAACACTCATGTCGTAATCCTTTAGCAACTCAAGCGAGATCCCTTGGAGAAGATTTAGACCCTTTTGCTTGAACACATATCGCAAACTCTTGTGGTTAGTAAATACATCAATATGGATACCATATAGGTAATACCTCCGAATCCTTAAGGAAAACACAACCGCCGCTAGTTTCAAATCATGGGTAGGATAATTCTTTTCATGAATTTTAAGTTGCCTTGAAGTATAAGCAATAACCTACCCATTTTGTATGAGGACACACCCTAGTCCAATTCTTGAAGCATCAAAATAAACAACAAGCCCATCATACCCTTCTAATAGAGTCAATATTGGAGCAAAGGTAAATCTATCTTTCGATTCTAAGAAACTCTTCTCACATGCTTCCGACCATAAGAACTTGACCTTCTTTTTGGTCAGTATCTTCAATGGAGAGGCAATCGAAGAAAATCCTTCCACAAACCTTCTATAATAACCAACAAAACCAAAGAAACTTCGTATATCTGAAGGGGATAGAGGTCTAGGACAACTCTTAACCACATCCATCTTCTTAGGTTCTACGTCAATACCCTTACTGGAAATAATGTGACCAAGAAAAGCCAAAGATCTCAACAAAAACTTGCATTTACTAAACTTTTCAAATAATTGTTGGTCCTTGAGTACTTGCAACACAATCCTCAAATGATCGATGTGCTTATCCTCACTCCTTGTGTAAATCGAAATGTCATCAATAAACACAATTACAAACATGTCAAGATATTTTCAAAAACACTCTGTTTATCAAGTTCATAAATGCACAGGGAGCATTAGTCAAACCAAACAATATTACCAAAAACTCATAATGACCATATAGAGTTAGAAAATCCATCTAGGCATTGTCATCTTCCTTCACCCTCAATTGGTGATAACCCGACTGGAGGTTGTTCTTAGAGAAGTAACTCGCTTTTTGGAGTTGATCAAACAAATCATCCATCATCGGAAGAGGATACTTATTCTTAATAGTAACCTTGTTTAGTTGCTGGTAATCTTTACATATGAAATATGTGAACCATCTTTCTTTTGAGCAAACAAAACCGTAGTACCCCTTGGAGAGATACTCGGTCGGATAAAACCCTTATCCAACAAGTCTTTCAATTGCTCCTTTAATTTGTTAAGTTCTATTGGAGCCATACAGAAAAGAGGTATAGAGATAGGTTGTGTATCACTGACAAGGTCAATACAGAAGTCTATTTTCCTTTTAAGAGGAACACTGGGTAAATTATCGGGAAACACTTCCAGAAACTTATTTACAATGGAACCAACTCAAGTGTAGGGGTTTTGGAATCCATATCCCTAACCTGAACAAGATGATATATGCAACCCTTTGAAATTATTTTTCTAGCTTTAAGATAAGAAACAAACTGACAGTTAGACAAATAATTTCTCCCTTTCAATTCTAGGATGGGTTCATTTTGAAATTGAAACTAGATCACTCTGGTTTTACAATCAATAGAAGCATAAAATGAATGGAGCCAGTCCATACTAAGAATAACATTGAAATCTAACATATCAAGCTCTACAAGATCAACATGAGTGACTCAATGAAATAAAGAGGTGAGATAATTTTTATAGACTCTGTTAGCCACAATAGATTCACCAATAGGTGTAGAGACAGAAAAAAGGTCTATCAACACATATGGAAGAACATTAAACTTCATAGACACATATGTCATCACAAAAGACAAAGTAGCACCAGGATCAAGCAAAGCATATACATCAAGATGAAAGACTTTCAACATACCGCTAACCACATCGGGAGAACCTTAATTATCATGTCAAGTTTGAAGTGCATAAAATTTGTTTTGCTTCAGAGCGTTGAATCCGAACCACTAGGTGGAGCTTTCCTGCCATCCTTTTTCTTGTGAATTCTAGATTGGCAATCTTAAGCAGTGACCACTTTTACCACAACTAAAGCAATTATCCATACCCATCAAGCATTTTCCTGGATGACTCTTGCCATAATTTTGGCATGCGGGAACTGAAGAACTCTTTCCACCACCATTTCCTCGTTGAGGCTTGGGTTAGACACCCTATATTTGTTGAACCAAGGATGTGACTTTAGACGTTGTAGCTCTTTATTTTTCACTTTAATCTTTTTATTGCGTTTTATTCTTTTCTTTTGATTTCAACAAGTCACATCCTTTCCTCTCTTTTTCTTTTTCTCTTTTTCAATATCAAACTCTTTTTATACCCATTTTTCTTTTGGTTTCCTCTTTCATAGCCACCCTCAACTTATGGGTTTTCCATTGGTTGAGATACATATTACCTGATGTCGGATCAGTGCCAAGATTGAGGTTACCTTTTACATTAGCTACCCTCCTAAGTCGAGGTGCACATATCCAAGGAGGGACTGGGGCCAACATAGTAGATTATGGGAAGGTGAGTTAGGGGTTTAGAAAGAAATGGTCTAATTTAGGCTCAAAGCATTTGGACCAAAGGAAGCATTTATTTCATTTGGTAGGATTTTTCTTTTATGCAATTTGCGGACTTATTAGAACAAGGGCCTATGATCAATTCCTAGCCTCTAGAGTAGATTATCTTAGCAGGAATAACCGGGAAAGTTCTAGATTGGCATAAAAAGTGTTTGAACAAATCACTATTTTCACACACTCTTGGCACATAGTTTCATTATCAGATTATCAGATTACTCAGTTCAAGTTTTAGCTTAAGTCATGCCATCAAGTTGATTCATTATCATGTCATACTCAGAGTCAACACATTTAACTTATCTTAGCCTACAAATTCTAGCACACAAAATTTGGACGGGTATCATTTTCATAAGCCATCATGCTTCATTCATTTTCATGCTTCTACACATACGATCCTAACACATGCCGGTTCAATAGAAATTAAACAATCTCTTAGGGGAAAAGAACACAGGCAAGAAAACCCCAAGAGAGGATTATAAGTTGTGTTACTCAAATTTGACCCTATCGCTCACAATCCATTTACCCCACCCAAAAAAAAAATGGTGCAATTGTTCCCAATGCACAAAAAAATAGTAAAAAGTAAAGGATTTGGGTGAAGCAAACCTGAGCCGCATAGCACCGACGAACCATCAATAAGTGGGTGGGTCCGGTTTCCCGGAGCCCGCTAAATCAACACTCGGGTCACCCTCAGTAGTGCCCGCATCAACAGGGATAACCCCATCAATAGTGCTATCTGCGACTCTAATTGCACCATCAATGGTGCTCACATTAATCACCATAGTAAGCAAAACCTCAGACACAGGCATATAACTCGACACCCCAACAACCATCTCACGGGCCCTTTTCTGCCTCAGTTGCTCATCTATTATGGAGGCTTTCCGTGCCTTCTTCTCGTACCTGCGCTGCCTTTTGCTAGACTTTTCCTCCTTCGTGAGCCCAATTTTGTGACTAGATCAGTGCCTCTTACCACGGGCACGTGCAGGCTCGGGCTGCGCATCCGCATCATCTCCACTGAATAGTGCACCCATTACTGTATCATCGCCTAATGCAGAGGGTGCAACATACGGCTCAACAACTGGTGTAGATAAGATGGTATCAACATCGGCTTGGAGACTAGCTAGCTCGGTCCGGAAAGAGAATATATCAGTAGTAGGAGTTGGCCTTTCTAGAACTCTCAACTCGAAGGCATCGATTCACATATGAACTGCTTGAACCTTTTGATCCATTTTGGCCTCCATCCTTGATTCTACTCGTTCTTCGGACTCAGCAATCAACCTCCGCATCCAGGGATTAATATGGTGCAGCAAAGTGGCCATTTGGGCCTCTAACTTCTGAACTCAGGCCAGTGGTATAACATTTGCCCCCGAAAGCAGGGTGGCTCTAGATGAGCTGGGGGCCTGACTAGCAGCCTGAGAAGATGAGGCAGGGGCATCATCAGTGTGGGCTGGAGAGACAGGTTCATCACCATGGATCTGCTCCACAACATCTACTAAATCAGTACCCAATGGCACATCGATTTGTGGCCCTCTGCAAGGAGCAACCACATTTGCCTCATCCTGGATCAATCTAATATCTAAGGTCCCCATAGGGTGGATCAACCTATCACAATGCCAGAGCGGCACGCCAGAGTCCCTGCACAATTGGAAAATCAAACATAGAAAGGGGTAAGTAGTGGAGGTCTTGAACGCCCTCTCCTGAATCTCTGCCAGCAACATGCGGGCAAAGTCCATCTCCAATCATGCTACTAATGCTGCAACCATGATGGCTCTGTCCCATGTGAGTTTGTTGTCAGCTTTTGTAGGTGACACCTTGTTCTGCACCAGCAACCAAAAAAACTTGGCCACCAAAGTCAAGGTGGCCTTTCGAATACCCAAACGTGGTGAACTAACCCACTCCATATGCTCTCCATCTGTAGCTTTGTGCCTATCCAACCATATTAAGATAGCCTCCCTCTGCTCGGCATTACGTGTGAAGGCTCCACTCCTCACAACATCCTATCTGTAATTAAATTCGGCCGTGTTGATGGCCCAAGTGTGATCAGGACCAGGGCCATAGAGGAATCGGCTTATGGTGGTATGTGCGATGTCTACTTGAAAACATCAGGCCATAGTAGAAGTGATAGGGTCCTGGGCTATGGGCTTGACCCTCTTGTCAATCCAACCTCCGAGAGTGGCAACATAGGAGGCATAAAACTCCCATACAATCTCCTCGCATAGGTCCCAAGGTGTCGAGCCATCCAGTCACACTTGTGAAGTTTAAAAAGCTGGTGGATGTCGGGGACAGTGTGCAAGCTCCCTGTGAGGACTCTGCACTCCTCTGCAGTAAGTCGGGCCATCTTCTCTTTGTCATTCTTCATCTTGGCATCCCGATAAATTTTCCATTGGCCCTCAATACACCATCTATTTGTCTTGCCGGCCACTAAAGTAGGGTCATCATTTCGTGGTGCTGGTACTGATTCTGAGCTAGTGGCCTCATTAGACGAGGCTGCGTGTTCATTATCGTCGGAACCTGTGGCTGATTTAGCAATGAACCCTGAAGCCTGAGCAGATTCAGACCCTGAAGTATGGGCAGACTCGGACCCTGAAGCATGGCTAGACTCAGAGTCGGACGCAGACTCATTCTCTGAACTGGAAGCAGCCCCAGTTGGTGACCCGATTAGTGTGTGCTCCTAATCAGACTGGAGACAGTGACTATGTCGGGAATCATCTTCTGGGGGGTGCCTATGGTGACTCAGGGTGCGGTGGGAGAGGTCCTTGTGTTATGAGGAACGTGTGCCGGATCCATCTCCACATCATTATCTTCGTCAATTAAACTGATGCTGCGGGTGACAGATTTTGACTTACCCATTTTTGTGTAGGTGACTAGCTTCTTGGGTGCCATCGAACCTGTGGAAGAGTTATTATATCAAGACTAACTAAAAACAAACTCGAAATAATTTTTGAACTAAAAATGAACACCAACAAAGACTAACAAAAATTTCAGACAGTGACTACAGTGGTCATCCATGGTGGAGATCTACGGTCTGTAGACTTATCTACGGTCCGTGGATCCCTTCCGTGGATCAGGGGACCAACAATATTGGTCGCAGAGGGAAACCACGGCTGTACAGAACGGTCCATAGATTAATATACGGACCGTAGTCCACATCCGTGGTTTCACACTTGGTGAACTTTTCAAGTTCTTCCATCCACGGACCTTGTCTACGGTCCATGAACGGGGACTCGTATATGGGATCTGTGCTAGGTTTTAGACAAACTTTACTTTCAATCTCACATGTTTGACCATTTTCAACAGGGTTCTAGTCTAATCATGCATTTCAACACTGCTAGTTTGTCATTCTCAGGATTCCGATTAATCATTTTAACAAGTATTTAAGACAAACTGGGGAACCGTAAGTCGAAACTTACATTTAGACTTATAATCACAGACAACAAGGCAGCACAATCACTATCTATCATTCCAAGGGTTTTGTAACTTCCAATTTTAGCATGCAATTTAATCTAACAATTACCCAAGGTCAAGACCCAATCCCCAACTTTCTATATTCTATCAATAAATCAAAATTCAAAGTGAGGAGAAAGTCTATTACCTTACAGCAATGGGAATGGGGTGAGTGTGTGATGGCAGATGTTTGCAAGACCAAAAATCACCTCTTCGTTACTAACCCAAACACCGGACCCTTATTGTGGAATATGGAATGATTAGTATTCAGAATGGAAAGGAATTGTGGAGATTATGGGGGAATGGAAGGGATGATTTTATGGGGGAGTTATGGAGTGATTTTATGGGGGAGTTATGGAGTGATTTTAGGGGAGTTTAAGTGTTTGAAACAGTTGGAGAGTGAATGGAGGGAAGTGAAAATGATTTCAAATTAGGGGAGTTTTAAATAAGGGGGATCCGGGTCGGGTCAGACCGAATTAGGGTTTAGATCCACGAGACCCCGTCTAAGGTCCATGGATCTATCTACGGTCTGTATATTGGGATCGTAAATGACATTCTAACTTGGAAAATATCATAACTTACCTGGGATCTACGGATACCATTTACGGTTTGTAGATTGAACCACATACCGTCGATGGGGTCCATAGACCTCTGCACCAGACTTTTTTTGCAGATTTTATTATTTCTCCCCTGCACATGTAACAACCATTAGGCCATTCTTTTTGTATTTTCCGGACACTATTTCGACACGGACCCTATGCTAGTTCTAGCCAACACTAGTACAAAACTAAAAGACCTATCTAAATTTATACAGAGATGCAATTGAACAAAGAAAACTACTACAGGTAAACAAAGACCTATCATTGGTTAGATTTTATATCTTGGGTTGCCTCCCAAGCAGCACTTGATTTAACGTCGCGGCACGACGCAGGCCTCTTGATTACTCATACTTCATCAAGATGATAGGCCTCAACAACTTCTTGCACACTTTCTCCGCTTCCCAAATAGATCTTGATCCTTTGCCCGTTAACCATGAATCTTGTTCCTTCACTGTTCTCAAGCTCAACCGCTCCATGGGGAAGCACTTTTGTTAGCAAAAATGTCCCGGTCCATTTGGATTTGAGTTTGCCCGGAAACAAGCGAAACCTAAAGTTGAATAGAAGCACAAGATCACCCACCACAAATTCTCGCTTTTCAATTCTTTGATCATGATACCTCTTCATCTTCTTTTTGTACAAGGCTGAACTTTCCTAAGCTTTTAAGCAAACTCATCAGGCATATTCAAGTAATTCATTCTTTGATTAGATGCGGTGCCCCAATCCAAGTTTAGCTTTTTTATCGCCCACAAAGCTTTATGCTCTAGCTCTACCGGTAAATGGCAGGACTTCCCATAAACAAGTTGGTATGGAGACATACCTATGGGAGTCTTGTATGCAATGTGATAGGCCCATAGAGCATCATCGAGCTTCCTTGACCAATCCGTTCTATTAGCCTTCACAGTCTTTGCCAGAATCTGTATGATCTTTTTGTTGGACACTTCAACTTGGCCACTAGTATGCGGATGGTAAGGAGTGGCTACATTGTGTCGGACACTATATTTCTCAAGTAGTGCCTTGAACAACTTATTACAAAAGTGGGAACCTCCAGCACTGATAATCGCCCTAGGTGTACCAAAGCTGAAGAAAATGTTCTTTTTCAAAAATGTGGTGACACTTTTACCTTCATTGTTGGTGAGCGCAACTGCTTCCACCCATTTCGATACATAATCAACCGCAACAAGAATATACTTCATCCCATGTGAACTCACAAATGGAACCAGAAAATCAATGCCCCATACATCAAACAACTCTATCACCAATATAGGATTCATAGGAAGCTCTTGCCTCTGTGAAATCCCTCATCTTTGGCAATGATCACAAGACTTTGCGAAATCATGAACCTCTTGGTGGATGGTAGGCCAGTAGTACCCACACTGCAAAATCTTATGCGTAGTCCGAATACCACTGTGGTGTCCACCAACTGGCGATGAATAGCATGCTTCAAGTAGACTCAACATTTCAACCTCGGGCATACATCGACGAATAATCCCATCAGCACAACTACGATACAAGTAAGGCTCATCCCAAAAGAATTTCATCATATCATGCATAAACTATTTCCTTTGGTGAAAAGACAAGTCTGGGGGCACCAAATCGCTTGCGAAATAATTAGCCAAGTCTGCGAACCAAGGAATCATATCATGAGAAGTAGCCAATACCTGTTCATCTGGGAAAGTATCATTAATTTCATCTCTATCACCAAGTTTAAGCATAGCCTCTTCCTCTAATCTGGACAAGTGATCGGCAACTTGATTTTCGGTCCCCTTCCTATCTTTTACCACAAAATCAAATTCTTGCAGCAACAATACCCATCTAATCAGCCTTGGTTTTGCATCCTTCTTTGCCATCAAATACCTTAACACAGAATGGTTAGTATGCACTATGACCTTAGTACCAAGCAGGTAGGGTCGAAATTTTTTGAATGCGAAAACCACTGCAAGAAGCTCTTGTTCAGTCACAGTATAATTCTTTTGGGCCATTTAGAGCTTTGCTAGCATAGTAAATAGGATGGAGAATTTTCTCTCGCCTCTGTCCCAATACTACACCAAGAGCCACTCCACTCGCATCGCACATTACCTCAAACGGTTGTCCCCAATCTGATGTAATAATGATAGGTGCAGTAACCAGCTTCTCCTTCAACTCTCCAAATGCTCTTAGACAAGCATCATCAAAATCAAACTTATACTCCTTTTTGGGCAGTTCGCAGAAAGGATGTGAAATTTTGGAAAAATCTTTGATGAACCTTTTATAAAATCGGCATGCCCAAGAAAACTCCTAACACCATTTACAGAGATAGGTGGAGGAAACTTTTCTATCACCTCAACTTTTGCTTGATCTACCTCAATGCCCTTATAAGAAATCTGATGCCCCAGAACTATCCCTTCTTTCACCATAAAGTGGCACTTCTCCCAATTTAGCACCAGATTGCAGTCTTCACACCTTTTAAGCATCTCAGCCAGATGATCCAGACATCAATGAAAAGAGTCACAGAGAAATCATCCATGAACACTTCAATAGTGTCCTCCACCATATCAGAAAATATCGATATCATACAACACTGGAAGGTCGCTGGAGCATTGCACAACCCAAAGGGCATCCGTTTGAAGGCGAAAGTGCCATAAGGGCAAGTGAAGGTTGTCTTCTCTTGGTCCTCCAGAGCTATAGAAATCTGTTTGTAGGCTGAATAACCATCAAGAAAACAATACCAACCCTTACCAACAAATCTATCAAATATCTGATCCATGAATGGCATAGGAAATGGTCCTTTTCTGTCCAAGCATTTAGCTTTCGGTAGTCTATGCAGACTCTCCATCCAGTCACGGGCCGCATCAGAATAAGCTCGTTTCTCTCATTAGGAACCACAGTAATCCCGCCTTTCTTAGGAACACATTGAACAGGACATACACAACTACTATCTGTAATGGGATAGATAACTCCAGCATCCAACCACTTGATGATCTCCTTTTTAACTACCTCTTGCATAGACGGGTTTAATCTTATTTGGTGCTCAATACTAGGTTTGTGATCAGGCATGAGTTGGATTTTTTGGGAACAAATACCGAGAGGAATCCCAATAATATTCGTAATAGTCCACCCAATAGCTCGCTTGAACCTCTTTAAAACAGTCACTAAGCACTCTACGTGTCTCGCATTTAAATTTGCCACAATAATGACCACCAAAATATTATCTCTACCCAAGAATACATACCTCAAATGTGGTGGTAGAGCCTTAAGCTCCAATTTTGGTGCCTCCACAATAGATGGTCTCGCGGGTGGAGACTCGCGATTCTTCATGTCTAACTCATACTTCTTTGGTTTTGACATATATTCGCACCTATCGAGTGCAGCTACCAACTCATCATACTCTTCAATTGCATCACTATCAAAGTTCATCACACTGTTGCTAGTGCCTCAACACCGAGTCGCTCTTCAATTTGCACTTCTGTTCCACTTTCAACTCTGTAAGTTATCGCAGATACCGTTTGGAGCAAACTACTTTGCTTCATGGACCTATAAATATTGAAAGCTGCTTCTTCATTATTTAGTCTGAACTTCATTTGCCCCTTCTCCATATCAACCAATGCACGCCCTGTGGCAAGGAATGTTCTCCCAAGGATGATGGGAACCTCAAAATCAACCTCACAGTCTAGAATCCCAAAATCTGCTGGAAAGATGAACGACTCCACTTTCACTAGCACATCATGGAGTATACCAATGGGCCTTTTCACGGTTCGATCGACCATAAGTAACCGCATCATAGTAGGGTTTGGATCCCCTAGACCCAACCTCTTTTAAATAGATAATGGCATGAGATTGATGCTGGCACCAAAGTCACACAGTGCCTTAGCAAAATGTAAGAACCTTATAGTACAGGAATATTGAAAGCACTAGGATCTTCCTTCGTCTGAACAAGAGACCTTGTAACAATAGCACTACAATTCTGTAATCTATCATCCTCTTCAAAACACACATAACTTTTCTTTGTCACCATATCTTTCATAAACTTTGCATACCCAGGCATTTGCTTCAAAGCTTTTATCAACGGAACATTGATGGAGAGCTGCTTCAACATAGTAATAAACCGGTGATATTTACCATCTTTCATCTTTTTCACTAACCTCTGCGGAAAAGGTGGTGGAGGTCTAGGTATTGGGACCACTTT
>JAJOOF010009249.1:0-21582 GCA_029582545.1 Solanum lignicaule | reverse complement strand
TTCTTACTGTCTTAATTCGGGTCAAATTATGATTAAAAAGGTTGATTAAAATAGAGAGAGTAATAAATAATTTAAAGGTCTTCTTTAGAAAAAAAAAATTATATAAAAGAAAACACCAAATCGATGCAAACTTCAGTGAATGAAATTATTGATCAAGGTCATATAACTATTATGCAATGCAACAAAATTCAATTCCAAAAATTTCATCATGAAATGTAGTTGAGCTAGTAATTGCAATTTAAGCTTACAAGAATTAACTTAAAAGTATAATTATGAGGCTAGTAGGACTAGACCATACGAACTAAAGGAATTTTCATAACACCTTAATCATTAGACTAAACTTTTAATTTGTGTGAAGTGGTGTCAATACTTATATATATATATATATATATATATATATATATATATATATAATAATAATAAAAAAAATAAAATTGACCTTTATATATAACATAATTTTCTGACGAAGGGTGCCACTTGACACCCTTTGGGTAAGGGTGGATCCGCCCCTGCAAGTTCCATATGCACACGAATCTCTATATATGTTATTCATTTAAATAAAGTCAAAATATAGAAAGTATTATGTGAGATACACCGTTACATGTTTGTACCAAATAAAATTAAAGGAAGATAAAAATCTGAATTATATTTCTGATTAAATTTTGATTATTCATCCTAGTAGATACAAATGTTATTGGGAAAAGGTATAAGTTCTCCTAGACTATGACCAAATTTTTAGAGACACATCTTAACTAAACTAAGGTCCTATTATCTCTCTTGAACTAATTTTTTTTGTAATTTTGTACACCTTTTTGGCTTACGTGGCATTCAAGTATCTCCCAGGCGCCTCAATTGTGTGGAGTCACGGAGTGTGCCACGTAGGCCAAAACGTGCAGAAAATTATATATAAAATGAGTTCAGGGATAATATGACCTTAGTTTAGTTAAGGTGTCTTTGGTATTTCGATCATAGTCTAGGGGGTACTTATGCCTTCTCCCAATGTTATTTAATAAAATAAAATAAAATTGTGCTACACCACTCTACATCCACATGCAACACACAGAATACTTGAGTTAATTTGAAGAGTCTGAGCAACGTAGTTAATAAAAGTATTCTCAATTTACCCCATGTTAGGTCTGCAATTCCAAGAGCTTTGACAAGATGAACATGATTTTAGTTATTTTGAGATAAAAATATAGAGGTAAAAGTGCAGAAATAAAAACATTAGGAATTTCTGAAATTATTTTTTTAATGAAGTTAAACCTTACTAACATTAATTATTGAGTAAATTGATATTTCCTGACAAAAAAAAAAAGTGATTCCATTTCTTCTTGGCATGGGAATCATTCCTAATGACATTTCCTGAACAAAAATTATTATATTTTCCTCAAGAAATCTTAGTACCTCAATTCATTGGCTATGAACTTTCACTCTATTGGTGAGTGTTCGATTCGCTATCTTGTAATCCTTCTCTCATTTCTCTTTCCTTACTCTCTCCCCTCCCCCAATTTCTTTTTATTATTTTCATTAAAAAGAAATTGAAAAAATAACTTGTCCACTTTTTAGAAGTTATGCTATGATACAAACAAAAACAAAAGTACTTTTCCAATGAGTAATTTTGAAAGTTTTGATTAAACGTGCATGTTACAATATTAGTAATATTTTTTCCATAACAAAATTGCAAAGGAGAATAGAGAAAGGATATATAGGAGTTTGCTCCCACTAATGCTCAATGCACCCAAGATACAATATTTAGTGCTTATTTGATTCCAGAAAAGCTAGACACAAAAGGTCACATGCATGTCTTTTACCTACACACAATCTAATAGTTGAAATACTCTTTAACAATATCTTAACACTACTCCCCGCATACATGTCATATGCTCCAAATGTTTTTGCAAAAATAAAAACAAATATGTTATATGTTTTTTTTTTTAAATTTCAATAAAGACAAATACAAGTGAAAAATTGTATAAGTAGAGACAAACCGGATCAAGTCGCCATGAGCGTTAACCAATATGAGTGTGGATTTGTCATAGAAATATGTGGGCAAGGAAGGGATACCGATATACTCTGCGTTTCCAAATTGAAATTATAGAGATAACGGCCCTTAGTGAAGTAGATAGATTCTTTTTTAAGATTTGTACCTCTAGTACAACAAGTTGTTACTCTAGAATAAGGACCTTTTCCTCCAGAATAAGGACCTAAGAAAATTGCAGTTTCACCAATGCTTTTCACCTCTTCCCACACTTGATTTACAAAATCAAACCGGAATACTATAATTTTGTAAACATCCTGAAGCTTCCTTCCGTAGAACAAGATGTAAACGTATAACAGCTCGTCTTCAGATTGAATGAGGTAATTGTCAAAGCGTGGCATGTCTAAGTGTTCTGTGAAGTAAGTATAAGGAGGTTGGTTAGTCATTGGTGTAGCTGATATTGTTCCTGATGAATCATCTACATCCAAACGGAGTAGAATACTTGTCTGCATTGTTAATACATAAAAATCTCCTTTGAATACTGTCCATCCCAAAAATACGTTATCTCCAATAATTGATTTCAGATCTTGCTTATGAAATTCTTCATCATAACCTGGCTTGCACAAGTAAAGTGCAGGCAGAGGCGCAGTCTCATCATCATCATCATCGAAATTGTCATCGTTTGCAACATCATCGAGATTCTCATTGTCTATGTCATCATCATTAGAATCTGTGTCGTCATCATCATAGGGATTCTCATCATTACTAGGATCCGTGTCATCATCATCATCATCATCTTTGGGATTCTCATTGTCCGTGTCATCATCATCATCATCTTCGGGATTCTCATTGTCCGTGTCATCATCGTTGGTATCTGTGTAATCATCGGGATTCTCATTGTCATTGGTATCTATGTCATCATCAGGAGGAGGAGTCTCATTGTGTATGTCATCATTAGAATTCTCATCCTCGTCATCATCAGGAGGAGTAGTCTCATGAATTAGGAAGAGAACGCGACATTGAGGATCATTGGGTGGTGCAGACAAGAGACACAAAAGATTGTGGTTATAAGGGAGTGGTGGGAGCTGAATTTTGTCGTTTGAAATAGTATTCCAAAGATAACAATCAGTAGAATCAAAGTCTTCTAACACAAGCCACTCTTGAGCAGAAGCACGTATTGTTGTGTTTCCAAACTCGTGTATACTTCTTTCATAACATCGATCTTCTGATATGCTGAAAAAAGTTTGTGTTTTACCTGACGGACATATAACAAGCCAAGGGTGTGGTTGTAAAGGAAGAGGTGATTTTTGGTTCTTGTTCTCTTCCGATCTCATCATCATGAGTTCTACAGAATTCAACAACTTAGCCTAGATACAAATTACAAACTAAAGTTTAGCTAGTATGTCTAACGTGTAGTTAAAATAATCAACTTCAAATTAAATATAACAATAATAATAAGGAAAAGGAATTAGAGTTGCTCTAGGCCCACGAAATTTGTTTTCCTTTCCTTTCTCGTAAATAATTGGGATTTCCATAAATAAATAAAATAATTGGGAGTTCCATAAATAAATTATGGTAAAAAAACAGTTACAATTCTATTTCTATTAAAATAGGGTAATAACAAGTCCTTTTTCCGATACAATTAATAGTAATTTCCACGCTTTTTAATCTCTCAACTGCGAAGCAAAATTTTCTTATTCTAAATAATGGAGGAGACACATTATGATAAATTGTGGTCACATGGTATTCCATCAGACATACTTGGATTAATATCATCACGTCTTGTTGCTGCTGAATATTTTGTTTTTCATGCCGTTTGTAAACATTGGCGCTACGCTCCCTTAACACCTCCTTCTCTTCCACCTCGTTTGATGACATGTTCACCAACACCTCGTTTGATGACCTTGCGGGGAGAGACAGGCATTGTAGAATTCTTTGATCCACTGTACAATGTCGTAACTATCCAAAAGATGGATATTCCAAAATTAAGGGGTGCCCGAATTCGGAGCTCAAAAGCTAATTGGTTGCTCATTAGTAGTGGCAGCCGCGGCATGTTCTTTTTCAATCCTATTAGCAATGACATAATTGAACTCCCTGATCTACTAGAGGAGCACGAAAATTCTTGCTCTGCTTGGACATTTTCATGTCCTCCTGACTCCTCATCATCAGATTGTTTTGTTGTTGGTTTTGAAACCGGTGTTTATGTCCCAGCTGTATATATCATCAAAGTTGGAGATACTGAATGGACGCATCACTACTTCTTTAACGCAGGAGATTTTGCTTCATCGGACTGCAATAATCCGTTATTTTTCAAAAACAATACTATCTACTTACTGGGAGATAAAGGTAATTTGGGAACACTATGCATCAAGGGAAACTCAGCAGCACAGAGACCTAATTGGAAATTTTATGGGAGACATTTTCTGAGTTCAAAACAAACATCAATTCGAAAGGCATACACAGCCGAAGACGTAGATAATGGAGGAATGTTAGTTGTGTTTTTAAGTCGTGAAGAAGGGGATGTAGAGGTTTGGAGATACAAACTGAAAGGAAAAGTGTTGGAGAGGGAACAACTAGCAAGTTTGGACAATAATAAAACATTGTTTGTGAGCTCTGGAGGATCGTATTTGAAAACATGTGTTGCACAGGGGCTAGGAAACAAGATATACTTCCCAATGTTTCACGACAACAACAAGGGTGTTTTCTATTGTTTGGCCAATCACAAATATTACTCTTTCGATTACTCTGTCATCAAAGCTTACTCAAGTTCAAATATTTTTAACTTAATTCAACCAAGGTCCTGCATTTGGATCGAACAAGAGGATGATTAGTCGTTCTCTTATATATTTTTTCATTAGTTAGCCATGTTTGAGGCTTGAAACTTGATATTTGCCTATTATCAATGCCTCTAACTATAAGTAAAATTTCTCTCTCTATATAAATATATATAATTATTTATTTTCTTGAAAAGATTCTCTATATATTGTGTACATATTTTGCCTATTAGGATAAAACAAATATTATTTATACTGTGTTTACACATTTTGTGAATGGATGTGAAACGTATTGTGCAGGATGAACACGTCAGCATAAATTATTATCAATGCTAGTTACTAAATGCTCGAACTAGTCATATATCCATCATGTATATTTGTACGGGTAATATTTATTTAAATACGATTTTGCATAATTAGATCTTATTTAGCGTTTAATTAGTTTTGGGGACTTAAAATTTTGTCTGTTGAGGATCCAAGCTATCATAGCTGTTTTCAACCGATATTAATTAAAGGAAAATTTTAAAAAATATACAATTAGCTAACTTATATTATAAAAATGAAAAATTATCTAATTATACAATCTTTTTTCACTATATTTTCTAAAATTTCTTACCATTTGAGAAAAATACAAAAATTCTTATTTTTCCCTCCCTCTATGGTGGATCATCATCATAGGGATTCTCATCATCATTGGGATTGTCATTGTTTGAGTCATCATCACTGGGATCCGTGTCGTCGTCATCATCTAGATTGTCATCGGTATCATCATCTTCGGGATTCTCATTGTCCGTGTCATCATCATTGGTATCTGTGTAATCATCGGGATTCTCATTGTCATTGATATCTATGTCATCATCAGGATTTTCATTGTGTACGTCATCATTAGAATTCTCATCCTCATCATCATCAGGAGGAGTAATCCCATGAATTAGGAAGAGAGCGCGTCATCAGGAGGAGTAGTCTCGTGAATTAGGAAGAAAACGCGACATTGAGGATCATTGGGTAGTGCAGACAAGAGACATTCAAGATTGTCATTATAAGGAAGTGGTGGGAGCTGAATTTTGCCGTTTGAAATAGGATTCCAAAGGTAACAATCAGTAGAATCAAAGTCTTCTAACACGAGCCACTCTTGAGCAGAAGCACGTATTGTTGCGTTACAAAGCTCATGTATACTTCTTTTATAAAATTGATCTTCTGATATGTTGAAAAAAGTTTGTGTTTTTCTTGACGGACATATAACAAACCAAGGGTATGGTTGTGAAGAAAGGGGTGGTCCATCGTATTCCGAGTTTTCCTTCTTCTTCTCCTCCAACCTCATCTCCTCTAACAGATTGCCAACATACAAATTACAAATTAAATAGTAGTATCGCCTAATGTGTAGTTAAAAGAATCAACTTCAAATTAAATATAACAATAATAATGAGTTCAAATACGACAAGGAAAAGGAATTAGAGTAGCCTCTATAGGACAAGCAAATTAAATAATTGGGATTTCCATAAATAAATAGTATAACTTACATAAATTCCATAGTGTAAAACTTAAATTATATTTTATCCCTAATTTTTTCTACTTTACAAAAATCCATTAAAATAAAAGTCATTTGGATACATAAGTTTCGTTTGGATACATCATGTGTGATACATTGCAACAGGTGGCAGTTGCACCTAATAAGGGAAATAGTTGGCTGTTGCGCTTTATTAGGAAAATTAATCTAAAATTGATTCTAAATTCCACGATTCAAGCATAAGTGATTGCTATCAATCCATCTCAATCTTTAACAGATTCACATCTTTCAAAATTCAAATTTCCATCATCTCCATCAAGCCGCCATTGCAGTCCAAATCATGAAGAATTCAAATTACTCGACAAAATTGGCTGATACAATATGAATATATTGATTTTGTTGAGAGATTCAAGAATTTAGGTGAGCGGGATGAGTTATGAAGGTTACAAAAGTGATGAAATTGTTGTTGGACAATCGATTTCATTTATGAATCTTAAAGCTGCCATTTCAGTCGAGTTGGAGATCGGTGAGATCATGTAAAACTTGGAAATTAGATATATCGTAGAAGGTAATACTCATCTCCATTGAAAATTAAGAACTACATGAGTGTAAAACTGTATTAAAGATGAAAAAAACGAGCCTGAATTTGCAATATATAAGTCAGGGATACATTGCAAATTTTGATGTATCAAACATCTGATAATGTATCATAGTATTAAATTTCTTGTTGATTCTTGTTAGTATTAATAATATTTTCATATGTGAGTTAGAGTTCTGAAACATCCTCCATTTCTTGCTGATTCTTGATAGCATCATCAATTTGTATTTGTAGTTTTAGAACAAACAATTGTAGCAAATATATTAATGAGTACCGTTAAATTAGTAACTTGCAGTGTATCTTATGTGTGTTCTGATGCATTCTAGTAAATTTTGTGTATCTGATACACATTGAATAATACATGTTTTGAATGATACACCAATGAACATTATTTTTGTATCAATAATTTCACAAAATTACAACAACTCCACACATGATACAAAAATGCCCACCAGTTGAACATGATACAAAAATTGTCCAATTCTTAAACATGATACAAAGAAAGGAGTACAGTTAACTTAGTAAATTGTCATTTATCTTATGTTTGACACATGATACAAAAATGCCCACTAGTTGAACATGATACAAAAATTGTCCAATCTTAAACATGATACAAAGAAAGGAGTACAGTTAACTTAGTAAATTGTCATTTATCTTATGTTTGTATTTGATACATTATAGCAAACTTTTGTATTTGATGCATATTGAAAAAATACATGTTTTGAATGATACACTATCGAACATTATTTTTGTATAAATAATTTTAGAAATTTTGACCCCTTTTTTTTTTTTTTTTTTTTATGGTTTTAACTTTTAACAACCTTTGCTTTCCAGGTTGAAGAAGAAAAAAATTGAAAACAAATTATGAACCCAATCTCCAGTAGCAACACAAGTTTAGCTATCACATTCCGATCTGAATTGGCGTCGATAGCATGAACCCAATCTCCGATAGCAGCATAGATTTGGTTGTTGAATTTCAATATAAACTGGCATCGGTATTCATTGACACAATACTGTGATTGCTCAAAAGAGGGGATATGAGCAGTTAAAGTTTTGAGAGAAATTGTTTTGACAGGAAAAAGACTGATTTCAAATTTCAAATTAATGGAGCAATTAACTGAAAAGATCATGGAAATAAAAATTGGGAGAGATTTGTGGAGTGAAAATAGAAAGTGATAAATGTGGGTTTGGGGAGTGGGGAGTTATGTATCCAGAATTTTGATTTTGGGAGTAAAATAAGGGATTTTGGAAATTTTTAGAAATGATAGGGAATAATGAAAATTATGGAACATAAAGTTGTGTATATAGGTAATTAATGGTAAACAAACAGTTACACGCACCTAATTCTAGTGCTACTTAAAAAGGGTAATAAAGAGTTATTTTTGAGATTCTACTAATAGTAATTTTCACAATAATTGAATCTCTCAAGTTCAAAGCAAAATTTTCTTATTGTGAATAATAACAAATTGTATTTCATCCGACATATTCGGATTAATACCAAAGTGGGGATGTTTTTCACACCTCTATTTTTTATTTATTTCCAGTCCGATGGAACAACAATTTCAGTTCATTTTTCAAACAAAATAGCATGAATTGGATGTCTTTGTTATCCCTTTGTGGCAATTGGTTCTTGCTCTAAGTTCCAACCTCGTTTAAAGCCTTGTTTATTCCTCGATCGGTTCTTCTGATAAACACAAAGGATTTTTGGATCCTATTTATCAGACCTTCCTTCACCCAAATCTATCTCATCCATCGGCAATTGTTTTAGATAGTTCCGCTAAGTCTTCTCACTTCCCAATCCATATCAAACGTTATGGAGGAGCTTCACCTAATATTCGTTTTAATGAATACAATATTTGAGTCCCATATCAAGTATTACAAACGGTTTAAATATGACTATTCAACTTGTAAAGAATAATTTGGTAATTCAACTTTTAACAATTTTTTGCAAAGGTTGGTTTAAAAATAACAACAAAATGTGTGATGAATTATTTTTAATAGTAATTCAAGGTTGAAATAAATAAGAACTAATCTATTTACGTGACATAACAGAAATAACAGTATTACTCCCTTCATCTAGACAAGGAACTTATAGGGGGTATTCACTTGTTTCTTTGTTTATTTATATATTGTTGGATAATTGAGCTGAAATTGATGCACGTGTATCCCATACTAATGGAGAAAATCACTTAATATTTGTAAACGTCTTGAGTTGTTAAATAAAAATATATAATAGTGCAAGTTTATGAAAATAAATAATTTGATGTGTATTATGCCTCTGTTCAGCCCCAGTCGAAAAGGCCATTGAGGGTAGTCAAGCAGAGAATTAGCAAGACACAAAGGTTTCAAGCACCAAGGAGAGTTCATAAAACCATAAATGCAGTTTGCCTCTAGCTATAGCTTCTAGGCTTAAATAACTATATCACAGAAATAAATATATCAACAAGAGACATGATATAAAGAGAACGAAACAAAATAAGCTAGATAAAGACATACACACTAAGTAAATAGGAAAATAGAGCAAGTCTTGATAAATAAAGAGAAGAAAAAAACATTTACCTAATGTATTTGAATGAGGCACAGATTAATGGATAATCACATGTTGCTGGAGACATTTATATAGATGAGTGAAGAATCTGAAAAGTTTTTGGATCAGCTGATAATCAAAGCAATGGAACTTGAGCGTTCGAAAAAGGCTATCGAGGGACGCTGAGCGTCGGAAAAAGGCTGCTACACTGATCGAGAGACGTTGAACAAAAACTATACGTTTCTGGAGAAATAAATTAGGGCTGAGATTATCATCAAGTCTTTAAAAATAAATTAATATTTAAGCAATATTGTAGGGTCAAAACGGTAAATCAACTTTGGGAACCCACATTGGTCTATCCCTTTTCGTTGATAGGCATAGAAAGTAGTCACTGAGCTACTTCTCACTGAGTTACTTACGGAGGGGACCTCGTACTCCCTGGGTGAAAGTCCCTGGGTTTGTAGGCCTTGTCGTACGAATTCCACCCATTTAGGGTCCTTATCAGGTTGATTTATATAGTGGTCCAGGAGTAGGAGCTCGGATGAAACAATACCAAACAGGGAATGTCAGGCTAACCCGAGCTTACCCAGGGCCTTACCGCCCGAACCAGCAAGACTAATGTCTACTTATACCTTTGAGAGGTCCACTTATACTATTGATAAAGTCTCTAAATTAATAAGGCCCCGGTTGTGTTGTTATATAAGATGAAATTCAATCTAACAAGCGGACTAACTTCGGCTACTACAAGATCTTTATAAACAAAAGAATGAGCCTACTTTACGCACCTCCGCACTAAGCAGACAAGGCCAACTACACAAGCAAGAAGGCATCGCCTGCGGCTTCCAATCCAATGACAAGCAAAAGACGAAGAAGTAACTTACTATACGTTACCTCCTTGTGCCCATAGTTTGACCTCCACCCTTTTCTACCTGCACGGATGCAAGCTCTTCCCATATATATATATATATATATATATTTATATATAATATGATAATAAATAAAGACAAAATGAGAAGAATAATATTAATGTAACGAGGTGTTACACAAATGGAACTTTTCGTATTGGATATAATACAGTAAGAATTTAAGTAACAATCAAAATAAACATAGTATTTAAATTAACAATACAATAAAGAAAGACTTTCACATCTCAGAGAAAATATATAAATCAAATTCTCTTATTCAAAATCGTGCATGAGACTTTCATCTCACGGGGCCATGAGCGTTAACCAGTAGGAGCGCGGATATTTCACCGAAATCTCTGGGCGCGCAAGGAAGGGATAACGAAATACTCTGTGTTTCCAAATTGAAAATATAGAGATAACGGCCCTGAGTGAAGTAGATGGATTCATTTTTAATATTAGTGCCTCTTGTACAACATGTTGTTCCACCATAAGAAATATCTAAGAAAATTGCCCTTTCAACAATACTTTTCATCTCACAAAATCAAACCGAAATACTGTAATTTTGTATACATCGACTTGGGTCCTTCCATTTAACAATATGTGAACATATAACAGTTCAACTTCTTTCTCGTCATGAGATGATGATTTAAAGAGGTAACTCCTAGAGTATGGCATGTCTAAGAGTTCTGAGTCTCAAGTAATCATTTGGAGGTTGGTTAGTCATTGGTGTAGCTGATATTGTTTCTGATGAATCATCTACATCCAAACGGAGTAGAATTCGTGGTGTCTGCCATGTCAATACATAAAAATCTCCCTCGAATACTGTCCATCCCAAAAAATAGTCATCTCCAATAATTGATTTCAGATCTTGTTTATGAAATTTGTGATCATAACCTGGCTTGCACAAGTAAAGTGCAGGCGGAGGCACATTCTCATCATCATCGGGATTTGCAACATTATCGAGATTCTCATTGTCTATGTCATCATCATTAGAATTCGTGTCATTATCATCGGGATCTGTGTCATCATTCGTGTCTTCATTATCGGTGTCATCATTATCATCGAATTCCTCATTGTCTATGTTGTCATCATCATCATTGGTATCTGTGTCATTGTCTGTGTCATCATTGGAATTCTTATGTTCTGTGTATCATTGGAATTATTATTGTCTGTGTCATCATTATCGGTATTCTCATCATCGTCATTATCATCATCAGGAGTAGTCTCATGAATAAGGAAGAGAATGCGACATTGAGGATCATTGGGTGGTGCAGACAAGAGACACAAAAGTTTGTCGTTATTAGGGAGTGGTGGGAGCTGAATTTTGTCGTTTGAAATAGGATTCCAAAGGTAACAATCAGTAGAATCAAAGTCTTCTAACACAAGCCACTCTTGAGCAGAAGCACGTATTATTGCGTTACAAAGCTCATGTATACTTCTTTTATAAGATCGATCTACTGATATGCTGAAAAAAGTTTGTGGTTTTTTCCTTAACGGACATCTAACAAGCCAAGGATATGGTTGTGAAGAAAGGAGTGGTCCATCATTTTCCTTCTTCTCTTCAACCCTCATCTCATCCAACATAGTAGTATCGCCTAATGTGTAGTGAAAAGAATAAGTTTGAATTAAATATAAAAATAATAATAAGTTCAAATACGATAAGGAAAAGGAATTAGAGTAGCTCTAGGACAAGCAAATTTGTTTTCCTTTCCTTTCTAATAAATAATTGGGATTTTCCATAAATAAAATAAAATAATTGGGATTTCCGATTCAAATTAGAGTAGATAGGGAAAAGGAATTAGAGTAGCTCTAGTTAGACGTTACTTATTCTTGTTCTATTTAAATTGGGTAATAACAAGTTATTTTTCCAATTCAATTAATAGTAATTTAATCTCTCTAAGTTCAAAGCAAAATTTGCTTATCCTGAATAATAATAATAATAATAGAGGAGTCAGATTATGATAAATTGTGGTCAGGTATTCCATCTCAGAAAGTGGATATTCAAAAATTTAGGGGTGCCCGAATTCGTAGCTCAAAATCTAATTGGTTGCTCATGAGTCATGGCAACCGCGGTGTCACGCCCCGAGCCTACACCCTGGGCGGGACCGGCACTCGAAGACCATTGCTGGCCCCAAGCGAACCCTTGGCCTGACTTTCTTAACTCAGCGGAAACCTAACTCAACAGAATAACTCCATGCAATGAAAGGGTCATAAAACAACTTAACTGATAAAATCTGGCCAAAAAGGCAACTCGAGTCCCAAAATAGAATATTTACATATGTACATAGATGAGAGACACAAAATGAGGTATCTCAACACTAGAGTCATTAACTCAGACTAAGTGATAGATACAACCCTTTGAAACTAAATTTCTCGCCTTAAGGTATGAAATGAAACGACCCTTAGGCACTACTGAACTACTACTCTACTCTAAGACTGGCTCATTTGGAAATTGAAACTTGACCACTCGAGTTCTACAGTCTAATGATGCATAACAGGCATGAAGCCAATCCATACCTAGAATAACATCGAAATCTACCATGTCTAACTCAACCAAATCAGCCATGGTGCTCTTGTGATTGATGGAAACAGGACAATCACGATAAACTCTTTCTGCTAGAATAAACTCCCCAACAGGTGTAGAAACACAAAAGGGTTCACAAAGTCTTTCAGGAAGAACATCGAACTTATTTGCAACATAAGGGGTTACAAAAGATAAACTTGCTCCTGGGTCTAGCAAATCATACACATCAAAAGCAAAGACTTTGATCATACCAGTGACAATATTTGGAGAATTCTCTTGCTCATGGTGACTGGTGATTGCATAGAGGCGGTTTGGTCCTCCGCCGGTACTAGAAGTGGCTCTTCTAGGTGTCATCCTGGCGGGGGGAGCAACTGATGAAGATTGGGCCCTACTGCCCAGATTTCCACTACCTTGCTTATTCTTAAGGCACTCTTTCATGAAGTGACCCTCTTGTCCACACTTAAAACACCCTGTCTGGCCATCACTACATTTACCGGGGTGGGTTCTACCACACCTAGCACATGCAGGAATTGAACTACCTCCTTGTGCCACACTACCCGAAGACTGTGCTGGTCTAGCCTTGAAATCCTTCGAATTCTGGCCATTAAATTCACCTCTGTATCTGGGTGCAGGTGCTCTAGCAGATGATGGAGCAGGTCCCTTTTGCCTTTGCTGAAAGGATGAACGATTCGCATTACCTTTCTGCTGCCCGGTCTCATTACCGGTCTTCGCTCTCTTATTTCTGAACTCTTCTCTGTCCCTTAGCTTCTCTTCCTCAAACTGCTGCACATAGACCATCAACCTAGATATGTCCATGTCCCCCAATAAACATTGCAGCCCTACCTTCCTTGCTTGACAACCGAGACAGCCCAACAACAAACAAACTCATTCTATTCCTCATGTCCGCAACCATCTCCGGAGCATAGCGGGATAGTTGTGTGAACTTCAGATTATACTCATGAACACTCAAAGACTCCTGCTTAAGTGTGAGGAACTCACGTACCTTGGCCTCTTTCAATTCTCGGAGAAAGAAACGCCCCAAGAAAGCTTCCTCAAAACAAGCCCAATTCGCAAGTGGTGCATTCTCAGCTCTGCCCCCTTTCCACTGGTCGAACCAAGTTCTAGCAACATCCTTCAATTGATACGTAGCTAGTTCAACCCGCTCAATATCTGCCACATGTATCACATCGAAAATCTTCTTCAACTCCTCAATGAAGTTCTCTGGATCCTCAGTAGTGCTCGAACCCATGAAACTCGGAGGATTCATCCCCAAAAACTCACGAATCCTTGACGTGTCTTATAAAGTAATAAGACACATGCAATACATAAATAGCTTGAAAAACACTATAAACAACTTAGCTTGTTAATGATTAAACAATAACAAACTCAACTTTACTTATATAAAAGTAATATAACTTTAGTGGGAGATTCTATAACCGACAACCACCACTATGAGCCTTAGTGATAATACAACGTTTTACCTCACGTTGCCTAAGGAACATCCTATACCTTACCGTGATATAGGATCTTACTTAACTTAGTGGATCCACTAGCTTAATCTTACGTGATCATCTCCCGTTAATTCCCATGTTTGGCTATATGGTTCTTATGGAGAGTTGAGTTAATATGAACTCGCGTCCCCAATTCGGTGCTCAATACTACTCCCAAAATACTTTAGTTCATAAGTGTTTAAAACACATCTTTCTTTAGTTTGAGATAATTGCTCAAAATCTAGCCCAAAGGCTCACTTGGAATCGATGTTCCCTTTTCTTGAAAACTAGCCCAAATGCTCTTTTGGAATCATAGTTCCTCTCTTACTCAAATGTGAAAACATTTATAAACTTCTTTGGGGAATACTTAGTTCCGTAATACTTTTGAGAAATGAACTCAACTTTAAACTCTTGACTTAACTTGAAACTCGATACTCTTTACTTAGCTTGAAACTTTATACTCTTTGCTTGACTTGAAACTTGAAACTTGAACCTTAAAACGAAGTTAAAACGTTCAATAAAGACTCTTGAACAACTTTGAAAACTTGCTTTGACTTACTTCTTAACTTCTAGACTTGACTCTAACTTCACTTGACTTTCATCCGAACTCGCCTTGAATTGGATTATGGATTCAAGGTATATGATCACACGTTATTGGATGAGTTCTTGACGTTTAGACGTACCTTGGAGTGTTGGAAACAACTATGAAACATAGGTACAATGCCAAGGAACATGCATGAAAAAATGGGGAAAGAATGGGAAAGGTTGGCGCCCTTGGCGCTCTGAGAGGCGCGGGGTGCCAGACCACAAAGCTCAGAAGGGGCCTGCTGGAGCTCTGCTAGGCGCGCCGCCCCAAGGGCTGGACTTCAGAGTCCCTTTTGGGGCATGCTGGCAGGCGCGACACGCCACCCCTTTTCCCCAAATGCTCGACTTTTCTTCCTCCTTTGACCAACTCTAAACCACCCTAACTTCAAGGGTTTCAACTCCAAACACTAAGAATCATACAATCCCTCAACAAACAAGAGATTCAACTCAAAAACACAACCAAATCATGTACTAAACCAACAAGAACTTCAACAACACAACCAATCTTTTCTCGAAAATAAAATGAGTTTAGCGTGTGGGGAAAAGAGCCAACCCAACACTATGAACTCACATGCCTAGTAGGGATCACCCCCGACGATATCCACGACGATCTTTGACGAAACCTTGCTTGATCTTCTCTTTCTCCTCTTCTTCTCCTCTTCACTCACAAACCCTCACTCTCACTCTTTTAAAAAGGGAAGAACTGATAAAAAATAAATCAGTCTAACACACTAATATAACCAAAAAAATTGGTTAGGGAAAAGACCAAAATACCCTTAAAATTTTCGGACTAATTTCCCTGCCAACTTCCCAACTTCCAAAGGGCATAACTCACTCATACGAACTCGGAATCGCGCAAACTCGGTGGCGTTGGAAAGATAATTCCACGAGCTTCGAAAACATAACTGGAACTACACCTAATTCATACTGATATAGGAGTTATGACTGTTCAAAGTTGGCCAAAAACTCATTTTTTTTCCCATACTTAACAAATTTCCAGATTTTTGAATTCTTTCCAAGAATGACTATTTCCACTTCTAAGCCTCTTCATAGATATTTCAAATTGCCAGATGTTACACGCGGCATGTTCTTTTTCAATACTATTAGCAATGACATAATTGAACTCCCTGATCTACTAGATGAGAATGGAAATTCTTGCTCTGCTTGGACATTTTCGTGTCCTCCTGACTCATCATCATCAGATTGTTTTATTGTTGGTTTAGAAACCGGTGGTTATGTCCCAGATGTATACATCATCAAACTTGGAGATACTGAATGGACGTATCACTACCGCTTCAATCATCGAGCAAAATTTAAGGCAACGGGGTGCAATAATCCGTTATTTTTCAAAAATAATACTATTTACGCACTGGGAGATAAAGGTAATTTGGGAACATTAAGCATCAAGGAAAACTCAGTTGCACAGAGACCTAAATGGAAATTTTATGGGAAATACTTTTCGTGTTCAAAACAAAGATCAATTCGAAAGGCATACACAATAGAAGATGTCGATAATGAAGGAATGTTTGTTGTGTTTTTAAGTCATGAAGAAGGAGATGTAGAGGTTTGGAGATACAAATTGAATGGAGAAGTGCTGGAAAGGGAAAAAATAACAAGTTTGGAAAATAATAAAATATTGTTTGTGAGCTTTGGAGGATCGTACTTGAGAACTTATGTTGCACAGGGGCTAGGAAACAAGATATATTTCCCAATGTTTCACGACAACAACAAGGGTGTTTTCTATTGTTTGGCCAATCGTAAATATTACTCGTTCGATTACTCTAGCATCAAAGTTTACTCAAGTTCAAATATTTTTAACTTAGTTCAACCAAGGTCCTGCATTTGGATCGAATAAGAGAATGATTAATCATTATCTTTCTGTTGTTGTTTATTTTTTCATTACTTAGCAATGCTTTTTCTTATTATCAGTGCCTCTTAACAATAAGTAAAATATATCTATACACTGTGTATATATTTTGCATATTAATATAAAGTAAATATTCATACACTGCATATATATTTTGTAAATAAATGGAAAACCTATTTATCCATAATGTATATTTGTACACATAATTAGATGGATTCAATTTTTTAAAATACGATTTTGCATAATCATTAAGAAAAAATTCATTTGGAGTGTAATTTAGTTAATACATCTCTTGTTAATCTTTTAACCATTGTTAATATATCCCTGGAATAAATGATTACAAGAAGTTAATTAGAAAAAAATGAAATTCATCATCAATGGAGGAATTAATCAACAAACAACTAAGGGAATTAAGTCAACTTATTCCCTAATCATTTAATTAGTTTTTTTTTTTCTGTCAATTCTTAAACTTAAAATAGTAAAATTGTGTCCCTTTTTTATGCCCGGATATACACTCGTCCCTTCTGTCGGCGATGCCCTCCTGGCCTTAATTGGCCGGGTCGTGCCTCCGGCGCTGTTACTTTGAAGAAAGTACCGAACAACAACAAAAAAGTACCATACTATATAGGCTTATGCTTTATTAGCAGCTAACATTAAAGCTAAGGCAATGTTGCAGTCTATTTGCTTGGCATCTCCACTTCACTCTCCAAAACTCAAAGACTCCATTAATGGCACTTCAGAAATCCCCAAATTCATTCGAGCTCAAACAAGTTGTTGCCTGGTAATGCTTTCTATGTAATATAGAAAATTAACTTTCTTTTATCAGAAAGTCAAAGGTTTCTGGATTTGAAACAAGCAATTATATGCTTTTATCATGGTTGGTTATTGTCATTTGAGTACAAGAAAATTGCATCAATTAAAGAACTACCTTTAACAAGATTTCTCAAACAGCTATTCCATATAGCAACTTCTTGCTGATCAACAGAGCTGAAAATCTCTCCCAAAAGTTAAAAACGACTTAAAGTAGATTTGATGAACTTTTAATTCAATCCAAACAAGCTCTAAATTATGGCGCTTTATATTGGTCTTTTGGGACATGAATTCTCAATTAGTAATTGATTATGGAATATGTTAGTGTAGGTGAATTAAGTTCATTCAACAAGGTATAAGTTACCCAAGAAAATAGGAGTAGTGAGAGAGGTTTATTGGTTTTGATGAGAAAGGCAACAACTTGTTTGAGCTCGAATGGATTTGAACGTCATATCCCTTTTTTTTCTTGGACAAGTCAGAACAACAATAAAGTTTTGAGCTTTCCTCCCATCAAACACCAAATTGTCAAGAACCCATTTTTTTTTCAATTATCACGAAGTCAATAGCAAGCAGAAGTAAAAAATAAAAACCCAACATAAGCATTTAAGCCATTAAGAAGTTTTGAGCTTTCCTCCCAGGGGATCTTTTACGTGGGAGAATTGTTCATGTGTATGTACAAAAACTTGGGTTTCAATCGAATTTAGTTTTGTTAAATGCACTTCCTCATTTGTATGCTACTTGTGGAGCAATGGATGATGCCATCTTTCTGTTCGATATTTGCATAAAAACAACGTCACCATTTACTCAAAACATTAGCGATAATTTAAATTCTAAAGGTTAGAAGACTTATCCTAGATGTACTGATAGACTAGTAGGTCAATTCGACTATAAGTAATTGAAAATCCTTAAACTCCAAGCTAAACCCACAAGAGCCCAGAAAATTGATTCCGATGAAAAACTCATATATGAACGGAGGAAGTTCAAAAGAATTTTGATAAAGAAACCCATAAAGTTAATTACGACGGAAAAAGACCAAATTAATTACTGCATGTGATAAAACACAACAAAAATCTGAATCTGAACAGTTTTCCGACAATCCAAAATAGAACCGGGAAAGCATAATCACCCAACCAAAATTGAAAACACAACTGTTAAAATTATTGGAACTTCCAAAACACAAGAATAATCCAACATCAATAACAAACCCAAATGGAAAAATAAGCAAACATTCACACACAGATCAAATTTGGAACTTCGACTTTGATGAAAAGAAAGATAGCACCAAAAAAAAACTCAATTGAAACATGAAAGAGCCTTACCTGTAGAATGCTGAAGAGAAGAACTGAACTTTGATGTGCACAGACGGTGGAGCATAAATGAAGAAGATACAAACAGAGTAATGTATACATTGATAACACGGGAGGAAGACACGTAGTCATTAGGTGTACATAGGTTTGTTTGATTTGATTTTCTCATTAAAAAAAAATCTAAATCAATTATATCGATTTATTAAATCTAAAAATCAAATTAAACCACGCAAAGTCAATTTTTTCTATTTCAATTTTAGTCTGTTCTTTTGAGTTTTTTTTTGTTTTTTGGCTTTTTCGACTTTTTATAACTATACGATGTTTGAAAAAGAGATCAAATATACTTTTCACTTAAATGAAATGTTAAATGAATAGAAATTTTCGTAAAGTCAGAAAAATTCACATGAATAAAACTTGCTGCCATGAGATCGAGATTAAAAAATAACAATAAAATAATATAACAAAACGGCTCAATGTATGTGAGTTTATTGAGAAAAAATTGACAGCTTTTACGATTTGTTAAATCAAAACACAAATAGCCCAAAGTTAGAGAGATTTGTTTGTTTTGATTTGATTAGAAAAAAAGGGGAAAATAACATTTCTATATAAAAAAAGGGAAATTATTATAAGCGGCTATCCTTATTTTCATATCTTTCTAACTATTAAACAAATTAATTACAGAAAATGTCCCATTTCCTTGTAATTTTAGTTATTTAGCTTCTTTGTAATTCTTTTGCTTTTTATTCTCTACTTCTTCTTTTTTTCTTTCTATATTTTTTTGTTCATTTAATTTTTTTCGAATTAGTTTATTCTTTATTTTGTAGCCCATAATCTGACTTATTCTCACTATTTATTTTATGTACTTTTTCTCTCATTTGTTTATTTATTCGTTTATTTTTTTCTCTACTTTTCTTTTCTCGTTTTTTTTTTTTTTTATGAATTGTTGTTCATTTATTGTTTTTTCAAATTATTTTATTTTTTCTTTTCTTTTTATACCATAATCTAATTCATACTCAAATTTTATTTTATATACTTCTTTTCTCCTTTTTATTTTTCCTTCCTTTTCTATATTTCTTTATTCGTTTCTTTATTTATTTTTATTTTTTTACTTTTTTTTCCCTCTCCACCCCCCCCCCCCACATTTTTTTTCCTCCTTTATTGATTTCTTTTCTCTTTTTTTTTTAAATCTTATTCTCTTTATTTTTTTGATCTGTGTATTTTTATGTTTCTTTTCTCTTTCTCTTTTTTTTCTAATTATTTTTTATTATTTTTCTTCTTTTTTTATTCATTTTTTCTCAAAAAACCATAATATTCTTTATTTTTTCACCATAATTTAGTTCCATATTTTTGGTTTAATAATATATATATATATATAGAGAGAGAGAGCGCATCTTTTAAATCTATAATACATATATGTCGAAAATTCCATGAGTATTTTTTACCATAAGTATTCAGACATCTTTACATAAGTTAAATGCTATGCCTAGAGCCTGGTTGACATTAATGTTGAGAGGCCAGAAGCGTTTTTTCTGTGATAAAAGCACTATTTTGAAAAAAATAGTGTTTGAAAGATTCTCGAAATTACTTTTAAATGAAAGCAGAAACAATTTTTTTGTTGTTGGGAAGAAACTAAATATTTCTGTTTCTAAAAAAAAAACAGAAGTAGAAGCAGAAAATTATTTTCTTGAATACTAACGTATCCCTCCCATATATATACATATTTACCAATATATCCCTTATTAATTAATTAACATATTCATAAATTTGGTTAAGTTTAAGAATTTATTTTTTATTTTTATTTTTATATAATAAATTATTTTATTTTATGTTTATATACTATCATTATTATTATTTATATATTTATATATTATTTTACGTTTTATTCAGAGAATTCGAAATAAATGTAACAATAACATTTTTGTAGGATTAAAAATATGAATGCCTTTATTTATTTTTGTGGTGAATTTTTCGTATATAGTGGTCTAATTTGTGGAATGATTTTTAAATTTATTTTTCTTGATATTTTGAATTATATTTAAGTCATCATGGTAATCATATTACTATTTATTTATGAATAATATTGATTGAAAATTTCAATATGCATATTTTTATTTTAAAAAATTTAATAGACATTGAAAATAGTTTTTATCTATAAAATATCTTTAATATTAAAAGTACATTTGATACTTACCCTTTTTCGTAATTTGACTATCAAAAAAACTTTTTAAAAAAGATTAGTCAAACACGATTTGCTTATCAAAAACACTTTTTAAATGAAATAGTCAAACATAAATTACTTTTTTCAAAAACACTTTTTTAAAGTCATTTTAAAAAAAGTGTTTTGAGAAATAGGCAATTTTAGCCGCAATACAAGCTCTTAGGGCCCGTTTGGATTGACTTAAAATAAGTAACTTTTAAAAAGTTAAAGTGCTGGAACTTATTTTAAAAATAAGTAGTTATGTGTTTGGATAAAAGTGCTGCAGTTGAAAAAAAAGTTGTTGATGTGTTTGGCAAATAAGTGCTGGTAAACACTTTTTTTAATCAAAATGTCTGAAATACCCTTTAAGCTGTTAACATGATAAAAAGTTGATTAATTTAAGGTTTTTATACTTAAAAATAAATTTATATTTTACATCCATAAGTAATAATATTTTCCTATCATTCACATATTTCTTTACCACCACAAATTATTTATAGGAGGAATAATAAT
>JAJOOF010009248.1:0-33941 GCA_029582545.1 Solanum lignicaule | reverse complement strand
TTTTCAGATTTATTTATGATTTAGCTTCCGCATCAGTTTATTTTCTTTAGTATGCTCATGATCATGCCAGCAGGGTTAGCTTGGGATCACTTGTGGTCATAGGTCCCGTGTCCGCGTCTC
This sequence comes from Solanum lignicaule, assembly GCA_029582545.1. Lineage (NCBI taxonomy): Eukaryota > Viridiplantae > Streptophyta > Magnoliopsida > Solanales > Solanaceae > Solanum > Solanum lignicaule. Next base: position 33,821 of record JAJOOF010009248.1, on the reverse strand, counting down.
GGGGGTAGCTCGGGGCGTGACACAAAAGGGGAAAAAAGAAAAAGTTAAAAGAATTATAAGAAAGAAAAATGGTTTTCATCAAAAATACCTTTTTCGGAAAATTAGTGGATTTCTTTTACTTATTTTTAATTTTTTTTTGTAAGTAAGCAAAATAATATTATTTTAAAAACATTTGTATCTAATCTAGCAAGAAAATATGATAGTGGAATGGTGTGGAGAGTTCAAAGGTGGTGGGGGTGGGACGGTCAAGGGGTGGTGGTCGGAGGTATTAGATGGGTGGGAAGCATTGGAATAATGTCACTTATTCAATTTATTTTCCCTAATATCATTACCTAAGTCATTTTTCTCATTTTCAAGAAATTTATTTTTCTTTTTGGAAAATATTTTAATCAATCAAACATAAAAAAAATTGAAAAATCGCATCCAAAACACATTCTTAATTATGGCTGAAAATTTAACGGTCGTTACCATCTTTGCTTATTCTTCCTTTGAATGCTTCTTTCGCTTTTATTTTATGTAATCATATTTTTTATTGGATACATTGTATAAAATATTATTTTAACTTGTTTATTTATGGTTTGTATAAATGAATATTACATTGATGAAATTGAAAAATCAAAATAAGGATAGTACTATGTGATAGTAGTATTAAATTAGGATGAGAATTATATTTATTTCTTAGAAATAAAAAAATGAAAAAGGTGTTACCTTTGTGCTTTGACATTTTCATGACTTTTATTAGGTATTACCGTATTAATAACTATTTCCTGCTACCAAACATCACAAGAGGCACATAAAATGAGCTAGTGGTTGAAAATGACTTGTTTAGGTTGACCAAATCTAAGGCTTTTTATCTCTTAGATATAGCAAGGAATCCTAATAAAGAAGGTCAATAACAAGATAGAGAGAAATATACTTCTTTTCCTGAATATTTTATTCTCGTTTTATTTTATGTGTTTTAATTTAATTAAAAGAACTTCTTTCTTAAATGAAATTAGAAAGAATGTTTCCAGCCTTTTTTAAAAATCAAATTGAAGGCTGCAAGGACTTTTTAAAATCAACAAGTTCAAAAATATAAAGAGATTTTTTAAGGATCTTATTATTTGATACTAAAGGTATTCAAAACTATCTTTCAGTTGTGTTTTATTAAATATGTCATGATGCTATTCCTTATAAGCTATCACTAAAAATAAAATGAAAAATTTTTAAAAGTGACACTAGTTTCATAAACATATTGAAATGAAATTAAAGCCAAAAAAAAAAAGAAGACAAAATGAAACAAAGTCAACCTCACACATCAAGAATGTGGTGCAACCAATAGGTTGTTCCTCTCTAAATCATAAATTTTAGTTTTGAGCTTTGAATATAAAAATAATAATAGAGAGAACATCTTCTAAATAAAATTTATACGATGCAAATTTAAATTAATCAAGCTTCAATATAAATATCAGAGACGGAATAATAAATAAATAAAAAAGTCAAACCTCAATGGCGGCTTCATTTGTGCACCTTGGCCAACCCCTCTAATCCTATTTTATTTTATGTATAATAATAACTCCCTCTCTTGCAAGATGGTACTATAAATACATTTAATTATAGCATTTATTATAAAGTACAAAGTTATATCTCTACTCAACTAAAAAGTTGTATATAGCTGCGTCCGGCATGCTTTTATTTCAACTCTAATGGCTTTTGATTTTCAATCACAACAAGAAATCATGTACGTATCGATTATTATCTAAATTTTCATGTTTTTCCCATTTGGCTAAGTAGATTTTATAGTAGTTGATTTTTTTTTCCTATTTCCTTTTCATTAATTTGCAGAAATATTAGGTGCTACAAAGTTAAAATTTTGAATATTTGAGCAATGGGTTGGAATTGCTTTGGAGTTTTGCAATCATACAAAAACAATAGAGAGACTCAAATCCAAGGTAAGTACACTCATAACTCTTATTTCTGTTTTCTCAATTACATGCTTAAAACAAATCGTTCTTATAAAATTCAGAACCTAGAAAATTTAAATATTTGACGCTTCTGCTCTACTTTTTGTAGTCCATCCAAATTTGAGAAGTACTTCACATAATTTTCATTTTCTTTTTGTGTTTTTCATTGTGTAGAGTTCACGACCAACAATGTGAGGGTTTTTCCTATAACTCATTGAGATCAGCAACAGGTCACTTCCATCCATCTAACAAAATAGGAGGTGGTGGTTTTGGAGTTGTTTATAAGGTAATCATCTGTTGTTTATGGTATCATGCCTTTTTAATGTTCCTTGTGGATGCTAGTTATTAAGTACTGAGTTTAACTTATATACGTTCAAAGTTTAGAAGAATCTTTTCACAGTCAAGTCACTTAAAAGATAAATATAATAATTTATCCATTAGAAATGGAATTAGCTAGTAAGTAGATGCATTTAAGGGTGTAGCCTAATGATTAATGAAGTGGATGAGACCAGTGAGATTTTTAGGTTCAAATCTCAACGGAGGCCCAAAAAGGGTGTAACCTAGATAGACACCTTCCAATGTAACTAAGCTTTGGTGGGTAGAGTACCGGTGGAATAGTCGAGGTACATGTAAGCTCATACGAACACCATCATAAAAAATAAAATAAAAAAGTAAAATAAGGTAGAATACCTGCTACATTAATAATATATATATGTTAAATCTTTTATGTAATTCCACTCTCTGTACTTGTGCAACTTTGTTCTTTAAATGTAGGGAGTTTTGAGAGATGGAACTTGTGTTGCCATTAAATGTCTCTCTGCTGAATCAAAACAAGGGACTAAAGAATTCTTGACAGAGATTAATATGATTTCAAATACCCAACATCCAAATCTTGTTCACTTGATTGGTTGTTGTGTTGAGAGTGGCAATAGAATGTTGATATATGAATACTTGAAGAATAACAGCCTTGCCAGTGCTTTACTAGGTAATGTTCTCACAGATCAGTTTAAAAAAAAAAACTTATTTTGAACCAAATGTACATGTCATAGTTGAAGTTAGGAATGTTAACTGAGCGGATTGGACTGAATCTGGACGGGTTAAAATTGTTATTTCAGGTTCTAATGGTAAACGCGTTGCCCTGAATTGGCCTCAGAGAGTTGCTATATGTTTAGGTACAGCATCTGGTTTAGCATTTCTTCATGAAGAAGCCTCACCACCGATTGTTCATCGAGATATTAAGGCTAGTAATATCCTTATAGATGAAAACCTTCATCCTAAAATTGGAGATTTTGGTCTGGCTAAGCTTTTTCCTGAAAATGTCACTCATCTAAGTACGCGAGTAGCAGGAACAATGTGAGTAGTTACATTGAATTTCAGTTTCATAACATTCGATATTCCTCTCCTGTCTCGTCTCAGTATGGTATTCTGATGTGCAGAGGTTATCTTGCTCCGGAGTATGCCTTGTTTGGACAACTCACGAAAAAGGCTGATGTTTATAGTTTTGGAGTTCTTGTACTTGAAATCATAAGTGGAAGAAGCAGTAGTAAATCAGCATTTGGAGTGGATCTCTTGGTTCTGGTGGAATGGGTAGGATTATACTTTCAGCTTTATAATCTTCAAGATTCATCAGTAATCAGCATTTTGAAGGTATACGCGTTGCAGGTATGGAAGCTAAGAGAAGAAGGACGGCTTCTGGAAATCATTGATCCAGAGCTAACAGAGTATCCAGAAACTGAATTACTGCGGTTCATCAAAGTTGCTCTCTTTTGCACACAATCAGCACCTACCCAAAGACCTAATATGAAACAAGTGATTGAGATGTTGTCTAAGGAAGTCAACCTCAACGAGAAGTCGTTAACTGAACCAGGAGTTTATAGACCACATAGCTCGAAACGATCAAGTTATGGTAGTCTGCAGAAATCATCCTCCGCGGGGAAGAATGGGGTGCAATCTGTAAATCCTTTTGTAACATCAACAAAGTTTGAGAGCTTTCAGAGTGTCACCCAAATGCTTCCTAGATAATGTTAACTGGTGTTCTTATTCTTCATACTTGTATAATGTCGTTATTCTAACGTGGGCTATCGAGGAGTAAATGTATTGTCTCTCATTAGACTTAGCTTTTTTCATACATTTTCTCATGTAATGTAAAGTTGGCAGTAGCTGATAAGGGAGAAAGAGAGACAATCACACAGAATGAGCTACTATGTAACTCCAAATTTCAGATATGAAGATGAAGTTTACAGCAGAGACTATGAACACAGTAAAGGATAGAAACTAGGAGAAACTTTTCTCTATGCACATATTAGCTCCTAAAACTAGAAATGAAGGTAAAAACTTCCTGATAGGAGTTATTCTCAAACTCATTAACATTTAAGTTAACGTATAAAGGATGACTGCTTTACAAGATCAACACAGTAGCATTTTCATTGTGCAGCAGAGAATAAACCTTCAAGATGCAGCAGTAGTAGCTTGAGGCTTTGCAGAGACAGCAACAGAAGTTTCTATTCCTGTCTTTGCATCTTTTCCTGGTTCCGAAGATGGTTTTGCAGAAGGCTTCATATGCTCAGGGGGGTTGTGTTTGAGTTTCACAAGTATTTGACGCATTCTAGAGAGTTCAGTTGGCCTGCCAGGTTTGGGTCCTTGGATGACATTGATGGATGGCTGCTTCTCCTTATCCTTCTTTCCTTTCTTTTCTATGGTCGGGACCTCCTTTGGGATAAGCTCTCCAATTGCCCTCCAATAAGCCTTATTAGCTTCAGTATGGAACTTCTCTTGGTTGGCCAAGAATAACTGGAAAAAAAGAAAAAGATGACACATGACCTGCAACACATTGATTGACTAAGGAGGAACTTGCCGTACTGTGGAACTATGTTTAGAGATTTGACAAACCATAAAACCAAAGACATAGTTCTGTGGAGATTAGCAAATAAAACTCACCAAAGCACAAAAACTCAGCATAGATTGTTCTAAAAGTTATCAGCACATTTTGATCTCTTGTGGAAAACTTCCACTTTCAAATTTTTTAATTTACACCTCTTATGCAGTGTTAACGCTAAATCATATGAAATGTAAACAGATAAATATAGAAACTGCTTTTCTCTGTGTCCCTGCCTTGGTTGAGTCGAAAGTACCAATACAATGATTTTTTCAAAACTAATAACTTAAAAAGGAGAGTAACAAGTACCATGATTAAAAATTGGATGGTACTTTTACTAGGTTAACTAGGTTAATCTCCCTGTCTCAACACTCATATCCTATTCCGAAGAGTTGAAAGCAATGATTAGGAAGAGAAGGTAACTAGATGCATGACATGTCAGACCTTCCAGCTAAAGCAACTGTTTGGAAAACAAACACCCAGCACAAGCAAATTTATGCCAAACTAGTTAACAAACCGTGACTTTAAGCAAAATGCCTCGGAAAGACTTTTAATTTATATAGCTATAGGTCTCACCTTCTCCTTCTCCCGGTTAGCAGCTATGTTGTTCTCACATCTAAGTTTCCATTTCCTATAGTACTCTGCTTTGTATTCCTCTGCTTCTCTGATTATTTCCCTAACAATTTCTTTCTCCCTTTTCTCCTTCTCCTCCAGCCGTATGGCGTTCAATCTGGAAAATGGAACAAATATTACACCTCTCAGCTGAGAAGATAAAAAAATGTAACCTAGTAATTTCATCTCACAAGCAAACAACAAAGAATAAGATAGTATGCGAATTAGAATGTCACTACACAAAAGTAAATTGGAAATGGTGAGTTTTAATGCATCATAGGTATACGCTAAGTATTACTTGATAACTACGGAAAAATAAAGCTCATAGGCATAAGCCGAGATATGCTCAAATAGAGAATTATGTGTAAAGCTTCAGATTGCACAATAAACACAATCTTTTCATGCTGTTAACAACAAAAGCATCACATTTACACACCAGTAAAGAAGCTTTGTACAATGCACAAACACATATGTACAATGCATATTAACAATGAACTAGTTGGTATTCTACTTTGTATCAGCTTCAGAGATCTTTAAGGGTAAAAAGAATCACAAAATTTCCTTCAGGGATTAAAAGGTAAACTCAAGTCAACTGCCACCATGGACTGAAATGTTTAAGGAAGAGAGTGCTACCAGCAGATATATAGTGAATTTTTTTTAAAATGTAAATCTACGTTAAGTTAGAACCTACTGTCAAAGTTAACCAGTGGGTACTCCACAGACACTAGCTTATTTGAGCAAGCTACCTATAAGCTATGAGATGGCAAGATTATTTCATAAACAACTCAACTATCAATAAGTAATCAAAGGCCTCCTCAAAAGTTTTAACAGAATTTTCTTTGATGAATTTATCTTCGGACCACCGACCAACTTAAAGTTATGGATCCCCTATTACCACATTGCAAGACCATGTCATCAGGAACTCATTTATCACTAACGTATCAAAGATCTCCCATATGTATTTAGGAGAATTTTCTTCTTTTAATGAATTTATCTTAGGAGTTGACTACATCAAAATTCAATTCACTTTCCCCAACTAATTGGTCGAGGTAAGGAAATTACATGTGTTGGGAGGTAAATCAGATTCTATTTTTTAACAAGTAAGGTTTTATAAACTACTATCAAGTTCATGGGCTTTATAAACTATTCCCTCCGTTTACTTTTACTTGTTCACTGTTCCGAAAAATAGATTTTCAATTTTACTTGTCAATTTTAACCTATCAAGAAAAGACAATTATTTTTTTCCATGTTAAACCTTAGCATTAAGTTCTTATTTCTCAAAGCCTTATACTAAACATCAATTAATACGAGTATTATTGTAAAATTCTCATATCAATTATTGTTTCTTAATGGATTTGCAAGTCCAAAGTGGATAAGTAAAAGTAAACGGGAGGAATACTACAACTATCTTTGTCTCCGAGAGAAAACAAAAAAGATAAGGCAGCACTTATTCACTTGGCAACAAACATTGTAAGCACTTATCATAAGTTTAAATCAGAGAACGAACAAAGTAAATTGAATTTGTCGAAGCACTCAGATTCATAATACCAGCAGCCATTGCACTAAGCTCCCGCGGTCCAAGCCCAGAAAGGGAAGGACATTAGGTTTACTGTACATAGCCTTACACGAGTCTATTTCCATGGCTCCAAACCGTGACCTCATGATCATCAATCAAACAACTTTTACTGTTGCATCAAGGCTCCTCTCATTGATCAAACATTTTGATAGACAAACAATTAACTAAACTAAAAAAAAAAAAAAAAACTAGAGTTGACTAAAATAGCTATTTGCAAAAATCAGTCGCTACCGATTATTATTACCTTAAACAAGCATGATTATCGCAAAAATCCATTACGGACTTTATCAATTTTAGTCAATCAAATCAGGTTATACGAATTTAATACATATATGTCTTTGCATGCAGAGAATTTAAAACCGAGAAATGAAAAAACAAAAATAAAGCTCACCGGCGCCACTCTCTCAGGGCAAAACCTTCCTCCGCTACCATACGTTCCGGCGGAGGGAGAATCGGTCCATTTTCTCCGGTGAACTGAGCTTCAGACATCACCGACTCCAAACCAAAAACGTAGTCTCCGGAGTCTTCAGTAGATACCTCGAAGTCTCCGCCACGGTCCAACGGCGGAGTCATGGGAGGGCCGGTGCCGGAGACGTGCGATGACATGGCGGATTCTTCTTATTTTTGTCCTTTCCCGCAATTTCAGTTGTGTGTGTTTGTTCGTATTCTCCTAGCGAGTCAGCAGAAAAGAAATCAAGTGCAGTAAAAGCATTGGAGGCAGTAATCACATACATCGCATTTTCCTTCATTTGACACGTGTCAAACTATAGGATATTGGCTTTTGGAATAATATACCAATTTACCAGGTAAGTAATAGATTTATTTCCTTTTCTAATTTTTCGAAACAATTACTTGTACTTTATAGTAACAATTTTGTGATTTATGTACTTTTATTTATTAAAAGTTTTGTTATTCGATTTTCGAAATTTATGCTACCTTTATTTATTAAAAGTTTTGTAATTTTAGAATTCGGTAAACTTGAAAAGTTTGACTATGCTACTTTATGTTCTGACATTTTTAAATGAAAAAGTTATATCAATAAAACTGAAAGAAAAATATATAAAATAGTATTTAGTAAAATTAGTTTAATGAGAAAATTTTATCAAAAATTAAAATATTTATAATGTTTGAATTCTTGAAAGTATTTTATATGTAATGAATTAAACTTTACTGAACCGAAAACTTAAGAAAATAATAGAAAACAATTCTTCTTTCGCTAAGCAATTAAAGTCAATGTGAAGGATGTGACTCATGAGTGGTGGAATTAAAATTTTTACTAAGAAATATCAAAGTATATATATAAAAAAAAAATCGTAATAGAATTTTTTGACGAAATGTCAGTTGAAACTCTTGGATACATGTGGCTCCGCCACCTGTGAGGTAATCAATTTTCATTTTTAAATTAAGCAGGTTGGCTGCAATTAGCAGATATTCTAAAGCTAATATTAGCTTATTAGCTGCGTAATTGACTTTTGCTTAGTCGGCTGCTAAATGCATTTTGTATGTGTATCAACATCAATTAATAAAATTATTAAAACAGCGCAATTGACATTAAAACAATGTTATATATATATAAAGTCTCAAATAGGTTATTGTCTATTTTGTCTCCTCTGATTTTTTTGATAAATGATTTGTTGGTTTATGTTCTTTTTCATTGCTTTGGTTGTTTTATCATGTCCAAAAAGAAATACTAATTTATTTAAAATTAAATGTTAATTGATTTTAAAATGGAAAAACTACATAAATAGACATACTTCACTGCCATATATATTATTACTATTAATACTTTCAAAACATTATGTATCTTACCACTAACTAAGAGTTTCCTACCATATATTGAGAAAGATACACTTAGATACATTGTATTTTTGCTACCGGATACACTAAATAGGGAGAGAGACGAGCGAGATTCATTATATATCTCAATCACATGTGAATCACACTATATACATATATCTGGTGTGATTTGCATGTTTTTGGGCTACCAAATACATAGGAGAGTGGCTAGTGAAATAAGAGAGAGATGAGCGAGATTTGTTTTGTATCCAGATACATGTGAATCCACATAGATACAATATATCTAACACAAATTTCACCTAATTTTGAGGTCTAGACATATCTGAACGCATCCAGACGCACCAAAATCTGGTAAAATACGTAATACTGTAAATTAGAGTGTATCTAAGTAATTAGATTCTAAATTAATGGGATTTATGTAAGTCTCCCTTTTAAAATCTTATATATTAGTACAATCAATATGGGTCGAATAGTAGAGCAAGTATTAGTAACATAACAAAAAAGTCTTCATGGTCATTAATATATTTGCTCACAACAATTGTGACCTCTTGGGAGAAACGATGACTGCATCTTTGTTTGGCAGATCTAAAATCAAAACTGTAAATGATTTCAAAATCTTTAATGTTTAGTGTTTGATATTACTAGTTGTTTCTTACTCTTTTGATTTTCGTGTTATTTTGTTGTGCTTACATTTTTAGGAAGAGGGCGAAGGGGATATAGATAAAATTGTTTGCAAAACAGAGATGGGATGATTGTTCATCACATTTTGCATGATTAATCGATGTTTTGAATGTGAATTTTGAAATTCGATGAAACTATACTCAAACGATGAGTCATTTAGGTTTCAAATCAGTGGTGTTTCAAGGCGAAACATGTGAAAGCTAGGTAGTATTCCTATTAAGAATTAGAAGACCAACAAAGCAAAGCACCATGCTCTTCTTAGAAAGCCCTAATTGAGAATAAAAACATGTTAGTCACATGAACTTTTGGACATTAGATGCAGAAAAGGAATCCAAAAGTTCATGTAATTGACATGTTTTCGATCTCAATGAGGGCTTTCTAAGAATAGCATGATGTTTTGCTTTGTTTGTCTTCTAATTTTAACTAGAATAGTACCTAGCTCTCTTAGATATATAAATTTTATTGTAATTTTCTAATTTTAACGTAATTTTCAATATATAAATTTTATTTCAAAAACTTGAAGATTTTTATATGCAAATTCACGATCAAACTTAAATTATTTGACCAGCGATATAAATTGGGGTAGAAGGAGTACTTACTAAATAAGGGAGTAATAAAATACACGTGTTTCTAATAACTTATAAAGATCTCGTCAATCGAAGATTATTATTGTTCCAAATCAAAATCTGTAACATCTTTATTCTATATGGCATCTTTCGAATTTTGTAGTTCTAACAAGTGTATCTTTTATCGTAATATCTTCATGTATCTTTTATATATTTTAAATTATCAATTATTATGACTTATAATACGTTTTATATAATTGCCAAATATATAAATTTTTATTTCAAAAAATTAAAGATTTCATGCCCAAATTTACGATCAACCTTTAATCATTTCAGTCAGAAACATAAATTTGGACCAGAAAGTACTTAACTAAATTTGAGAGCAATAGTACGCGAAAATAAGAAGTTAATGAAGTCAGAGAAACACCTGCAAAAAAAAAACGGTTACGAAGTCACCTTTGTTAGGTAACACTCTACCTGTCAGTGTGAGACTTCCTGGCGCGAATTTAGATTTAGTCACGTTCCAATGCGGATACCGAACGTAGTAACAAAATACACACATCTCCAGCAACAACTTAAATTCTCGTTGATTACACGACCATTATTATTCCAAATCAAAATCTTGTAACACATCTGATCAAAATCTCGTTGATCGAACGGTCATTATTTCTCCAAATCAAAACGTTGTAACATCTTCACCGTCAACCAGAGCGTAGGATAACAAAACCCTGTGCAAGCCTCACACATCGCATGCGTACCTTGAACCAGATAACTCATACGAAACCCTCCGGTATTTCCGTAAATTCATACAAATGCGAGACTAATTGTAAACCAATCCCACCTCTGCTTTCTATAAATACCTAAACACACCCCATTCATTTGAAACCGCTGCTTATTATAGAGCGAGAAAACGAGAGCAATAGCATAGTATAGCGCGCCAGCTCTAGAGAGAGAAACACACAAAGAGACAACACAGCAATGGAGTGAACAGAGAGAAAAATTGAAAATTCTCTTCTAATTTTTTTTTACTTCTCTCTCTGTATTGTTCATCACATTTGGCGTGATTAACTGCTATTTTCGATTTGAATTTCGAATTTCGGTGATACTATTCGTAAAAGATGAGTCGTTTAGGGTTCAAATCCCTGGTGTTTCAAGGAGAAACGTGTCTAGGAGAGCTGGATACCATACCTGTGAAAGATCAGAACTTCCAATTCCCAAACAACGAGATACGGATTGATCATATCTCTACAAATAGTGAGCGGGTTCATCCTATTGCTGTTTTGCGAACAATTTCATCACCTGTTCGTTGTAAGCTTGAACCGAACTCGAATTCAGCGCCAACTGGTTCCGAGAAGTATCCGTTGATAACTCTTCATTCCTCGTGCTACTATGACCTCAAGGTTAATAGACATTAACTATTTTTTAATTGAATAACGAACTATGATCAGTTTGTATAGTGATGAATTTACTTATACTGTGTAATTACTGCACGAGTAGTATTTTATTTTGGTTATGGAATTTTGTTCCCAGTGAGAAGAATTGCTTGTTGATGATTTTATGTTTGATGTGAAATGCTGACTCTGCATTTACTACGAAATTACCAGAGGGCTATTGTTGTTTAGTTGTTGACGGAATTTCTGACAATGAGAGATGATGGTTGTTGATGATTTTACATTTATTGTGAATTTTACCGGATGCAGTTTTTTTTTTTAATTGCTTACCCCAAATTTTTGACAGTGAGGAATGTCTGTGGCATTTAGTGTACATTTGTATGGGAAGTTTCTTAGCAGTGCTATGATTGCGGTTGTTTTGTGAAATAAATTGGTGATTTTCTGATATGGCTATGATTTTTTTGGTTGACTATGTCGATATGTAATGGAGTAATTGTGGCATTTTCATGTGGATGTGTATGCAAACTCTTTTGTGGTATTAAGATTTAATAATGAGGATGCTGGATGACGTTGGCAGTTCTACATATATTGCTACTTTTTTGGCATTTATGTATCTATTGAAAATAATTGATATATCTCATATGAGATGTAAACAGGTTCTCTTATATTTTTGCACTACGAATGACAGATAAGTGCTAAAGCTGTTGTCAGAAATGTGATTTGTCTGGAGTATACATAGCATTAGCTCTGATAAGGGGGATGAGAAATCCTGAATTCATATATTAAATAATGTATAATTAATGTTTTGTGTATTCTTATGGATAAGATGTCTGCTGACACATTTGTTCCCTTTCCTTGGTCTTTGTGTAGACTGCAGTAGTCTTTCTGGGGGAAGAAGAAATACATTTGGTAGCAATGGCGAGTAAGCAGAAAAAGTTCCCCTGTTTTTGGTGCTATTCAGTGCCCATTGGTCTGTATAGTGCTTGTTTGCAGATGTTGAATATGAGGTGTCTATCAATTGTTTTTGATCTGGATGAGACCTTAATTGTTGCAAATACAATGAAGTCGTTTGAAGATAGAATTGAGGCTTTGCGGGGTTGGTTAGCACGAGAGATGGATCCAATTCGGTCGTCTGGAATGTCCGCTGAGATGAGGAGGTATATGGAGGATCGTGCACTGCTGAAGCAGTATTTAGAGAGTGATTCTGTTGTTGACAGTGGGAGTGTATATAGAGCTCAGCAAGAGGAGGTGCTGCCATTATCTGAAGGGCAGGAGCATGTAGTTCGGCCAGTCATAAGGTTGGAGGATAAGAATGTGGTCCTTACACGGATTAATCCAGAGGTAATAAGATACATATATTTTCTTTCATTTCTCTGTTATGCCTTGCAATTATTGATTCTTATCATGGTGTACACATCTAAAGCATGCATATTTCTCAAGTTATTCTACTGTTCGCATCATGGAGAATATCCCCCCTGCTCAGTGCATTCCCTTAAGGTGCTAGTGGAAGTTGATGAGTTGCATGTCGTGATATACTTGTGGAGTAAAGGTTTGGTTATTGACTTTTTAGTTGTCGGTTGTCATTAATTTTTATAGTATTTTGATATTATTCTTTTCATTTTTTAGTAATTTAGGTTTATATTATGGAAGTGTATGCAGTGCATTGAGGCAAGTTGATTGATTGAATTTTGAAGTTGAGTAGAGGATGCTTTATGGTTTCTCATACAAAATGGAGTACTATTGTAGGAAAGTAGATTAGGTTGTTAATCTAAATGATTCACCTAGCTTCACAGTATCTGAAAGTTCTGTTCTTAAAGATTAGCTGTTATCCTGTCTTTTTATATGACCTGTTATCAATATACTTATTAGTTAACAGCCTTCAATTTTTTGGGACAACTGTGATCACTCAACAATTACGTCTTCTTTCTTTTCAGAAAGCTTACACATTCTATTTATATCTTGTAGGCAAGGTTTTTTGTATAGTTTATTGAGACCATTCAGTGTCAAACTTAATATGTCATTGTTACTTTTAGTTTGCTTTGTAAAACACATTATCTGCATCTAATGTCCAAAAATTCATACTTCATTTTGGTCCAGTGTTTAGTTTTATTTTTTTTGAAATTGCCAGTGTTTAGGTTAGTGATGCGTGTTGTGTCCTTGTGTCAAGAGAAAGAGCAGATTGAATCATACTGTTGTCTAAGTAACTCATTCATTTTCCCTCACTCTGAAGATATTTGTAATATACTCTATGGTCTCTATTGCTCCCTTGTTGCTGAAGTTTTTTAATGAATTGCTATGGATTTGAGTAACCTTTGTTCATTATATATGTGCACTTTTTGCTGCTGATGGTCCTTACACATGTCAATTTGCTAATCCACCAGCAGAGGCAAAGTTGGATACCCCTATGGGCTGATCACACTTGGGCCTCATTTGTTTGCATTTAATGGAGGTCTGAGTCTTACTCGTTTAAATTCAACCTATTAAGTGTGCTTGTTTTAAGGTCTGAATCTTAATATTCAGATTCATCCCAATAAGGGTGTTTGTTTTGTTTCTATAAAGATATGATTTATGGGTTTAACTCAACCCTACAACCTCAGGAGTGGAGGATTGCCCAAGTCCACATAAATAGACCACTAATCTATTCCCCAACCAAATGTGGGACTCTAAACCCACTCTAACACCCTCTTCATGCCCAAGCCCAACGATAGGCTGAAATCCATATAAGTAGACCACCAGTCTATTCTCCAACCAATGTGATAAACCCACTCTAATACCCCCTTCACGCTCGGGCCCACTTGGAGCGTGGATCAGAAGCCCAAATGAGGATGGACCTGTCTCTGATCAACCTATTAAGTGTGCTTGTTTTAAGGTCTGAATCTTAATATTCAGATTCATCCCAATAAGGGTGTTTGTTTTGTTTCTATAAAGATATGATTTCTGGGTTTAACTCAACCCTACAACCTCAGGAGTTGAGGATTGCCCAAGTCCACATAAATAAACCACTAATCTATTCCCCAACCAAATGTGGGACTCTAAACCCACTCTAACACCCTCTTCATGCCGAAGCCCAACGATAGGCTGAAATCCATATAAGTATACCACCAGTCTATTCTCCAACCAATGTGATAAACCCACTCTAATACCCCCTTCACGCTCAGGCCCACTTGGAGCGTGGATTAGAAGCCCAAATGGGGATGGACCTGTCTCTGATTCTATGTAAAGATATGACACCTGAGCCTAACTCAAACTCCAAAAGCTAGCTCTTAAGTGAAAGATTGCTCAAGTCCATATAGGTAGATCACCAGTTTATTCCCCAACCAATGTGGGACTCTAAACCCACTCGAACAGTTTCCTTATAAAGCCTCTTAATGAGTGTGAATGATTAGATCTATAACAGGGTCTTAATACCATTCAAATTCTTTAAATAATACACTTAATTTCAAGATCTTTCAAGTCCTCCCTGCTTCTCCTCTCAACAAGGTTTTCACACTTCTCACTCTCTTTTCTCACCTCTTGAACCGATAAGTTTTCATAGTTTTTGCAAATACGGAATATTTTTGAATGTATTGATGTTTAGCAAGAACTCTCGCACCCACAAATATTAAGCACAATATAAGAAAATTATTTAAATTATCATCGCTGCTCGACGCCACACTCAGCGAACAAACCCATGAAACCTTCGATTCTTAGAACTGAATGTGCTCCCTTCTTCTTCCTTCATGAAATAGAAACAGTTCATCTCTATTTTTCTTAGTTTTTTCTTCTGGAAATTATGTTAAACAGCCGTAGATAACTATTTTGTAACCTGTAGATTACGATTCGAAGTGTTTAACAACTCTAGTATGCAGAAAAGGAAACAATGACAATGACAGGTCCATAGGGCTTATGCAAGTTCTCTTTATAGAAATATAAGCAACAAAGCAACATCAAGAAAAAATGAGAGAATTGAAGATTTGAATTTTTTAACTAGTTACAAATTTTTTTTATATTGATATGCATAATTTTTATTTGCATTTTTGATAGTTCATTTTTTTTAATCAAATAAAAGTAGTCAAAATATTATTTTCTATCAATAAATCAAATTTATTTTGTTAAAAGGAGATTTTTATAATATTTTATGAATAAAGTGTTAATTCTATATATACATTTGGATATTGAAAACTAATAGGGTTAATTATTCAGTGTTCGGATCTCAAGATAACATCTTAATTTAGATGTGCATTCAGAGTCAGACATCGATTTTATGCACATCTTAATATTTAGATGTGTATTAAGATTCGGGCGTCTTAAACTTGATGGAAACAAATGTGTCTTAGAGATCTGCATCCTTGTCTGTTCAAATTGCTGGGAGAGGAAGCGTTTGGAGGAGTGGAAAGCATTCACCTCCGGTCTTTGTTCTTTTATGTCTCTTCCATTCATTCAATATTATGTTCATGTAGCTAAAAGAAAATGGTATCTGGATGTTTGGCCTTCTAGCTCAACTGCAACTGGAATATCTAAGGTTTTCATTGTCTTACTACAGTTATCAGTGTAACCTTGGAATGTGAACTCGAATTCAGTTGGACATTTTGCAACACATTATGTTTGTCTCAAGATTAAGTTTATAGCTCCACACATTTTCTCATCATGGAAACTTCTTGTGCAGAATCGGGATACCAGCGTGCTTGTTAGATTACGTCCTGCGTGGGATGAGTTGAGAACTTATTTGACGGCGAAAGGTCGGAAAAGGTTTGAAGTATATGTTTGCACCATGGCAGAGAGAGATTATGCCTTGGAGATTTGGAGGCTACTTGACCCAGGGTCACATCTCATTAATGCCAATCAATTGATGGACCGTGTTGTATGTGTTAGATCAGGTTAGGACCTAGAATAGTTTCCTGTTTTATGACTCCTTGGGAAAATAATAGTTTGTTCTTCTTTACATGGTAACACGATTCCTCTTCCCTATCCTGACAAGAGAAAAGATAATCGTCTTCTTACAGTAAAGCATAATGAAGCACCATAAGTAATTAAGATTTGTCTTCTTGTGTTTGATTTATGTCGTTCTAAGCTCATTAGTGGTATTTTCTTTAAGCTTCTAATGTTATAGTGGCAGTGACATCCAAAAGGCTGCCAACTGTGATTGCTTCTCATCAGTGGACTATAATACCCTTTCCTCTTGAACTGGTAAATTATAAACTTCTTTTCTTTAACCAAGTAACATCATCTCTGTCATTTAATCCCACAGGGGCCAAGAAGTCTTTACTTGCTGTCTTCCGAAATGGCATTTGTCATCCAAAATTGGCGATGGTTATTGATGACCGATTAAAAGTGTGGGAAGATAAAGATCAACCTCGTGTTCATGTTGTCCCTGCTTTCGCTCCATATTATGCTCCACTAGCAGAGGTGTGTGTTTTGCCATTTCAAATGATTTTAATATCATCTTCTTTTTTTCTGGTCACACCGAGACTGATTGGAATTTCTTTATTGAGTAGATGGCCAATGCAGTACCAGTCCTGTGTGTGGCGAGAAATGTTGCTTGTGATGTTAGAGGTCGTTTCTTTAAGTAAGTTCATTCTCAGTCCTCAGAAGAGAGATTTAAGTTTGAGTCAATTAAGTAGTTTTTTTTCTGATCCATTTTCTTTGTCAATCAGAGAGTTTGATGAAGGCCTACTCCGAAAGATCTGTGAGATCTTCTATGAAGATGAGGCTGTAAATTTACCTTCTGCGCCTGATGTTAGCAACTACTTAATGTCCGAGGTATTCATCTACAAGCTCTTTAAATTTCAACTTTAAATGAAGGCTGATCATTATGATGAGGGTTTACTTTCTTTACTCTTAGGATGCTGGTTTTGCGTCATGTGGGATTCCTGCTCCTATTCCTGAGGGAATGTACGGGCCTGAAGTTACACAAAAGTTGAATCAACAGGTGTGGTTTTACCTGTTATTACTGCCTATCTTAACTTCTTATCACATGATCGATCCCTCAAAAAACTTGGAAGTGTAACACATCACACATCAAATCAAGTACTTGATTTTTCAGCGGTCATTTGCTTATCTTCTCATTTTATATTCTATCCAGGAGAGAAAAGTTAATATGAACTCTGCTCCTGTTTTCATGAGTAACAATCCTGATATGAAGCCAGGAAGCTCCCAGCTTATGGTTGGAATTGCTGCAAATGTACCTGCTCAATCAGTGAGACCAATTCAACCTTCAGAAAGTATTGAAATCTATCTTTACCTGCAGTTATATAAGAGATGTATTAATCTTTTTGGTTTACCAACCCGTGGTTCATTTGTTCCTGTGTGTGTTTAGAACCAAGTTTGCTGGGAGCTCCATTTAGACGAGATAACAGCTTTTCTGAAGCTGATGGTGATGGGAAGAGAAGGTACCCCATATTGAATCCTAGCCAGGATATGAGGTATCGTGGTTCAGCAGAACCTCCTTTATTACCTAGAGTGCCTCAGAAACCACCCATACTGCCCATACCATCACAGGGTGGATGGTTGGTGGAAGATGACCTAAATAAAGGACAGATGGGTAGTCGATCACCTGGAATTTTTCAAGAATCTGATGCATCAAGGTATGCTAAACAGAGAGGTCATCAGAATTTTCTGAGTCAAGGTGCAACAAATATGATGTTACCAACTTATGCATCTACAGGGAAGAATGGGGAGGTACTTGCTACTGCTTCCTTCAGAAATAGTTATGACTGTCTTCGTGCTGACTTATTCATTCAGGTACACGACTCTTTGCAGGTAAATTTCAGGCATGAAATGCATAGACAGAATTCTCTTATTCATCAGACAGGTGAGTTTGGGTTCACTCTTATACTGTGTTACTGCTTATTGCTATTTTAATACCCCATTTGTTGGTAAGAAGTTGAAATATTATGAGCAAAAGTTGGCCTCTAGGAAGGAATGCATTTATTAATCATATTCCACTAGTGTTTGCTCTTGGGGTTAAGTAGCCATCTCAGTGACTCTTTTGGGGAATGAATGTTGTTAAGTTAATGGCTAGTTTTAAGTTTGACTGAAGTCTTTGCTGCTACTGATGTTTTCCTAAGGGCTAGTTTTCAGCTTGTGATTATGTGCCCCAGCTATCAAATTATAACAAATCCAACTAGGTGCGTGTTTATTTATCAATAATGGCGTGGGATATAATTTATCCAAACATGTAAAGAAGGCTGGAATTGCATACTTTTACTTGTTGATTGCCAGGATGGTGGTATGAGTGTTATCTTTAATGATCAAGATAGTGTTTGCCAGTGTTCGGGAAAGCGAGCGCTTCATCGCTTTAAGTGGTGAAGCGAAGCGAAGCAAGGGTTCAGCGCTTCAGTGAGAAAAGCGCGAAGTGACCAGAAGCGGCCGCTTCTGGGATTGAAGCGCAATGCGACCAGAAGCGGCGAAGCGAGAAAAGCAGCACTTATATTTTTTTAATTAATAAGTGATCGATTTTAAAGAATAAAAAGAGTCACCACTTACCTGGTCCTTAAGAAATCAGAATAATAAGGTTTCAGTTTCTTCTTCCAGTGGCACTGCTAGCCTAGAATTTTTCTTCTTTTTTTCTACTCTGTTTGTCTGTTTTCCTTTGCCCTGGTTAGCTTTGATTATTTAAATTAAATGTTGCTGATTATTTGTTTCCTCACAGTGATTAAAATATATATTGCTGAATTGTTTTGTTTCTTAACAATGACTAAAATGTCGTTGAATTTTCTCTTAATAGTGATAAAAATATAATGTTGATTATTTTTCTTAGATCTTATCTGTGATTAAAAAGGCTGACCCGGCATGAAAAAATGGGAAAAGAAGTTGGGGAGACCAATAGAACAACAATTGTATGTCTGTTTTGTGACAAGACAACTAAAGGGGAACCTTTTTTTAGTTTTTAATATGAATTTTTGCTTATATATTTCGTCTCTTTTTGTTTTGGTCTTTTTTCTTTTAAATTGTGCTTCACTTCAATGAAGTGAGGCAGGACCATGTCACTTTTTTCCGCTTTGCGCTCCCCTAAACAGTGATATTTGGAAGGAGTTCAAAAGAAGTTTTTGGATAATCTTGAATTCTAGAAGCAAAATATTGACTATGGGATATGCACTTTATAGATTGTTTTTAGTTTGGTATTAGGGAGAACAAAGGATGGTTGATGAAGGTTGAGAGAGAGATCCGCTAAAGTGTTCGTTTTAAGCATAGTCTCTTTGATCTTCTCCTTTTCCTTATTTATTCCCTCTCTTCATCAAGTTCATGACATATGCTTGCTAGGCTGATTGTACTTTGCCTTGACAGAGGGTAGATTCTCTCAACATCAGTCGTTATTTAACAACAGAGAATCTCAACTAGAAGCTGGGAGAATGAACTTCTTGCCATCTTTAGCTACTGGAGTGCTGCAAGAAATTGGACGGCGATGCAACTCAAAAGTATGTGCTACATACTTTTTAGCCAAGATGTTATCTCTGTTGATTTTTCTTGGTTGTCATAGTAAGAGCTCCACCAATGTGTCTTGCTTTGTAGGTTGAGTTCAGGCCTGTGGTGAGCACTAGTGAGGAATTGCAATTTTCAGTTGAGGTTAGAAAATTCATTATGGAAGAATGTTTTTCACCTATCCAAAGCTATTGCAGGGATTGATTAATTGCATTGTTTGTCATATAAATATGAAGAGAATTTTTTGTTAAACAGCACTAGTTTCCACCGCTTGTAATAGTGTTCCTCTTTTGATTCTAACGGGATGCTAGGGAGTACTGTGCAAGGTAATGGCTGATGAGATACTAGAAAGTAGTGTGCTAATGACTTTGACATTCATGGATCTGTTTATTACAGTAGAGTCCATCAAAATTTATTATATATGTGAGACATGTGCTGAGCTGAACTTGTGTGGATCTGTATGTCTTGATATTTGACTCTGAAAATTGTTCGGTGCTTATGAACTGTCTGTTAATGTCTATCTTTGAAGATATTCATTTTGATATGAGAGTGTTGCTCCTGTCATTGTTGTTCATATAAAAGTGCATAATTATTTTGGCATCTGAATTTAGACAAACAGCATAAGGTTTTATATTCAGAATTCTGAGCCTGAATAATCTTTAGGTCTTCTTTATCGGTGAGAGAGTTGGTGTTGGGATGGGTAAGACTAGGAAGGATGCTCAGCAACAGGCAGCTGAGAATGCACTTCGGAACATGGCTGGTAAGATCCTTTTTGAAATGCCCCCTTGAATTTCCTGGTTTAACTTGTTTCAAGAATCTTGAGCTAATACTGTGATGGAGATTCATTTTTCTTGTAACTATTTCATAAGAGGATTTGCATAATGAGTAAATTCTTAAGCACCAGTGCCTCATGTCAAGTAAATTCTTAAAAACTGTCTCGTGCAGTGTTGTCTAAAGATATTGCTTCATTTCTTAAAGCGATGAATTGATTCTCGAAGTAGGGTGTTGTTACTTCATAGGCGAAGCCATGGTCTTTAGAGTAGTTTGTGCTTCAAACAATGGTGCATAAAGTGATTCTAGCTAGAATCTGTCGCTTCTTCGAATTTTGAGGAGTTGGATTAGTAATGGAGTTATTGTATATTGTATGCTGGAGTGAATTTTTCTCATTGCAACTTAACTTTTATTGTACTAAATTCATTGATTTTTTAATATTTTAGTTTCCAGTAAATTCTGCTCATTACTTCACATAAGTGTGTGCTTCACTTCTCACTTTTGCTTCAAATTCCATTGGACTTCCATCGCCTTTTTCGCTTTCAAAAACACTAGCCTTGTGTGTTTTAGCAGAATTATCCTTCATTTCCTTAGTTATCACTTGTACATGATGTCATTATATCACCTTTGTCAATTCTGACATGTTACACACCTATATCTGAATTCAATTTCATTTTATGACAAGATCCAGGACTTGCTTTAATTTCTTTCCCCTTCTAAAGTTACCTTGTCAAGGTACAAGTTCTTTTTTAGAGATTATTTGTAGACTAATATTTGCTTATATGCAGGTGAATACGTCTCATACATTACATCTCACCCTCGAGCAGCAGATAAAGACTTTGATAAGATTTCGGTGGAAAATGAAAATGGGTTCTTGTGGGACACTGTCAATCACGTGGATGAACCTTCAGTGGAGGATAGATTACCTCAAGTAAATGTTTCAGAGGTGGGAGTTAATGGTGATGCTTCCCATGACCGATCACTTAATTCTTTGAAAACATGACTGGTCTTTGGTTTAGGGGGGTGGAGGGAGGGTGTACACTGAAGCAAATCTCGGAGATGATGGGTTGAGATTATTTGGGTTTTTACCCCTCCTTGCTTGAATTGTGTTGTATCAGAGTCGGGAGCAAAACAGAAAATTCTGGCCCACTTGTCAATCCCATGTAGGCCATTCTTGATGCTTCTTATTTTGGAGGTATAATGGTGGTTTTAGGTTGTAATTCCACCCCTCGTCTTTCCCATGACAATTTTGTTCTCAAGTAACTTGTGGCCGAGTGCTTTGTGCTCCTTTTCTCTTTTGGATGGTCTACTCGTAACTGGAATGCTCTCATTGCTGAGGTAGCATGTACTTGTGGTGCAATGAGTCAAATGGGGGATGAGTAGCCAGGTAATCTTAGGGCCATTGTATATGATGTTTATCATAAGCCAAGCTCCCAATTCCTTAATCTTAGTTTCTGCACTGGTATTGAACTGAGCTAGTTCTGGAATGAAGGCTTGATGTTCTTCGTTTGGTAAATACTCATCTCTTGTTGTATAGAAGACTGTAACTGTCCAATCCGAATAATGTCCAGACAAGGAGGGCCTGAGTCATTCATTATATATTCGGATGTCCTGCAGCAGTAACAATTTGGTAGCGGGAACAGTCTTCACAATTATCAAATTGGCTACTTTTCGGGTGATTTTCTCTGATACGTTATGGAGAAAAATGAATTTTGTCTTCCATTGGAAAACTGATTCATACATTTTTTGTACAAGGGCTTTTTGGTGCCCTCGTTTCTGCCATACTTTGTAACTTGCAGTTTATTTTTATACAAAGGCCTTTTATTGCCTTTAATAGCAGTTTTCTGATTTTTTACTCAGAGATAAAACTCTCTGTTTATTTAAAACCTTATCCAAACAAACCCCTTTTATTGATAACCCTGTTAAAGACTCCATAACTAAAGTTTGAAGCTTTTTTTCTCAATTGGGGGGGGGGGGGGGTTCAAGTTTGATAACCCTGTTAGAGAAGTATTAGAAACATCCATGGTAAATTATTAGTTTTGTCATTAAACTATTAACAGCTTTAAAAACATTCATCTACTTGATTAACTAAACTTAGATATATATTCAATCTGCCACATGTTATAACAAGTGGTATCGAATTCTTGTAGGAGTATAAGGCTATTAATAAAAAAGTCGAGAGAAGTATTGAAAACACTCCTAAAGTTGGCGAGAATTTGAGAGTGTATTTTTTCATAAAGATTGGAATGTATTTAAGTTCAGTTAATCATGTAAATTGATATTTTTAAGGCTATCACTAATTTAGAGATGAAATTAATAAATCACATTGAGTTTAGCAGTACTTTCAATATTTCTCTCAATTTTTTTGTATCCCTAAACTATTGAGTCAATTTCTAATTTTGTGTTCAAGAAATCCAAAAGATATTTAATAAAAATTAAATTATATAATGATTACTGGTTAGTGTGTGGGTGGGAGGTTTCAAATAAAATAGCTAGTTATTATTATTGTTAATTTATTTGATCAATGAATCTTTGTAAAATTATGTGTATTAGAAAGTTTGTAATAACATGTAATCGCAAATGTTTATTTATAAAGTAATATAAAGACATATGATTTATTAATTTGGTGCTTTAAGATATTTCAACAACTTGTTTATGAACTAAAATTTGCTCATCATTTGATAAAATTGTATAAGAGTAGAAAATATTTAATAACTTTCACAAATTACAAGATTTTCATGTTTATAAAAAAAAATACAATTTTGAAAATAAAAAATACATGTTCAAATAAAATTTCAACTTCAAACCATTAATTTCAAATTATAATTTAAAATCTTATCCAAATAGGTCCAAAATTAATTTTTTCTTTTCATTTTTTCATTTTTGATTCTATTTTCTGGGTGTGTAGAAATAGGAATATTATGAACTCAATTTTCCATATTGTTTTTGTATCAATTGCCGTTTGAAGTAATTTCCGCCTAATTAAACAAAATTAAACCATTTATTTACTATTTTCCACCCAAAATAAAACAGCACAATTCAGCTTCGGTGACTTGTTAACTGAATCTTCTTCTTTGCTCAGTCCAACCTTTCGCCGGCATATCTATTTTCCAAATCTCCGATCAATGGAAGACGACGGCGGAAGACGGACCATTCTAGGGCAAGGTGGTGATCGTGTAAAGCTCAACGTCGGCGGTAAGCTCTTTGAAACCACAGTATCAACACTTCGTTCCGGTGGACCAGATTCTCTTTTATCCGTCTTATCGAATCGGAATTCCGACGACCCGGTTTTCATCGACCGGGATCCAGAAATCTTCTCGGCTCTTTTAGCTCTTCTCCGGTCTAATCGTCTCCCTTCAACAGCAAAACGTTTCTCCAATCAAGAGCTTATCGATGAAGCTGTTTACTACGGAATTGAATCACAACTCAGATCTGCACTCGCCCCGAGTCAACTCAGTGGAATCGACGCGTCACTTTTTTCAACCATTCGTCCTTCCTCTGATGGCGTTGTAACGGACTTCAATGCTGTAGACTCTGATGGCTCCGTTTGGGTTGCTCACGGCGGGCAGGTTTCCGTTTATGATTGGAGTTTGACACATACCGAAACTATTAGGACACACCTTGATTACATCAGCTCCATTAGGAAGGTTGGACCCGATTTGGCTGGTGTTGCTTCTGAATTCGAATCCGGGCTCCATTTTTACAACTTGGCTAATGGACGTAGAGTTGGCTCTGTGGAATGGACCGATCCGTCTGACCCGAGAATCTACAAGGCCCGAGTACACGCTGTTGTTGACTCGCCGGACTCTGTTTTTGCTGCCTTCGAGTGTCAACATAGAGAAAATTGTGTTCTGAGTATTGATAAGTCTACGATGAAAGTGGTTTCGGAGTTGGGAAGACAATCTGGTAATTCGGCAAAGTCAACTGTTGTTGGAAAGTTGACATTTTTGCCGGAGATTAATGCGCTAGTCGGTGTTTCAGTTACTGCCGGAGCTTTTGGGTATGCCGGTTACGTGCGGTTGTGGGACTCCAGGTCCGGAGACGTTGTGTGGGAGACGAATGAGCCGGGTTCAGGTCGGAGCAGTCGGTTCGGGGACTCGTTTGCTGATGTTGACTTTGACAGGGGGGATTTGACTATGTTCAAGATATGTTCAAAATCAGGTGATTTGGCTGTGGCAGACCTACGTAAATTAAGTGAAGATCCATGGGTTTATCTGGAAGAGAAAAATCCATGCATGAGGCATGCAGGTGGTGGAACTAGTAGCTTGATTCACTGTTATAGACAGCAGGTGTTTGTGGGAAGAGGAGGAGGGTTGGAAGTGTGGTCGAGAATGGTCGAGAAGGGAAGTGACGTTGAGAGCGAAAGGGTGTTGCATGAAGGATTGTATAGGAGGAATTATATGGATAAAGTGGAGGATGCCGGAAGAGGGATCATAAAGAAGATTGAGGGAGCTGGAGATAGACTGTTTGTTACTAGAGAAGATGCTGAGGGGATTGAAGTGTGGCAAAGTTCTCAGTTTTCCGGTGCTGTTTTAAATTTGTGATCGTGTGGAGCTGTGAGCTTTGTATGAGCTTACATTGCCTGTTTCATGTCCTAACAGAGAAGAGGGTTGCAATCAATTGATGATTAGAGTAAAACTACGAGCCGCCCGAGCTAGTTTGAGATTGAGCATATTTGTTGTAGTATCTTTTTGAACTGTCTGCTGCGGTTTGCAATGGTCATCAATGGGAAGTTGGTCGACGGTCAGAGAAAAGTTAGAATCCACCCTGAACTAGTTTGAGATTGAGCATAGTTGTTGTTGTATATATTTTAGCTGTCCAACTACAGCTTCCAATGGTCATCAATGAAATGAATTGTGTATTTGGTGCTTTCTTTTGGATGTCAAGTTGATCAATCAAGGAACAATGTGCAAAGGTTGATATGACCATGACGAATACCTGAAATCAGATTCTTGTTGATCCATTATGGACATGATGTTGATCAATCAAGAACATTGTAGACAGGTGTTATGCCATCATGTAATGAAATGAAATTGGTTTATTGGTGAATTTGGGCATCCCTGTTATCAAGAAAGAATGGTATCTAAGCGTGCTTAATTATTTATATCAGAGGTAGGCCTCTAACTGTTGCTTTTGATGCTCTATTTGTATTCATGACTTTGGTTGCTAGATTGCTGTATCATTTGGTTAGCTACATGTACACGTGAGGTTATAACTTTTTACCTTAGTATCATGCGTAATTCCACGTTGACAAGACTTATACCATATTCCTTAGAAAACTAGGTGGCAAAGGAGATTTGTAAGTATTGTATTCTTTGTTTCAGCTGCTAGTGATGGTGAGTCATTCAACAGAAAGTAACTCTTTTAGTTTACATGTCACTTTTACCCCAAATTAGAAGTAATCCCTGTTCTTTTTATTGGTACTTGTCAAATTTTCTAGCAGGCGGTTTTTCTATTTTAATTCTTTCTTGATCTCCCCAAGTAATAAAGTGAAAAGCATGTTTAACACTTGTTTCTTGCCATCTGCTGTAATTTATGTGCTGGAGGCACATTCTTGGGGTTATGTGGTTGTTTTACTAGTCTAGTAGGCAAGCAAAGTGATGGCTTGAAGAATATCAGAAACAACTCTCCAGTAATCATATTTTCCTGTTGGAGAATCTTAGTAGTGCAGTTGGTTGGCTACTTGAACTCCCACCTTGTTGGTGAGGGTTCGATTCCCCACATTGTGACCTTCTTCCCATTTCCCCTTCCCCTACCCCCAATTTTTGAATAAATAAATTTTTAAAAAAAATCATATTTTCCTGTTTAAAGAAGCTATAACTGAACATTGAAATTTTAATAGGCATTGAATCTGGGCTCTTGTGTAAAAGAAACAAGTGTTGCTGTAATTTTGAAATCAGCAATTAAGCTTATCTCAAAAGATTGAAATCCCTAGACTACTGGAGAGAGCAAGCAGTAGGAGGAAAAGAATAAAGAGAATAGACGGAGAAAGACTGAAGAAAGGGAATTGTTTTTTGCTGGTTTAGGAATACCTTTCTTTGTATAGAAGCTGCTTTAGTGATGGCATTGTAGAGAAGCTATAATCTCCCTCTCATAGTTGTTGAAGGGTCAGAGGAGACATGAATGAGCTCAGAATTGATGCTAAAGGATCATATGATACCTGAAAGCAGTAAATGAAAGTGTAGGTTCTTTATCTGTTTGCAGTCAATGCTCATGAGACCAAAGTGCTTTTCTTTGTTTATTTGTGAAAAATCTTTCCAATCTGTTAAGCCCTCGCATCATCTGAAGGTTGTTGTGCTTGGCGATTACAAAGTGTTTGATGCACATACCAAAACTGTGAAAATTCTCTTTTGTGAAGGAAGCATTTCGAGTAATCTCTTTTGTTCTAGTCATGAAGGAGTAGGAACAAGGATTTCACTGAAAGAACAGGAACATAACTGTTGCAAGTTTACTCATTTGTAGCAGCTTATTTCGAGAACCTCTCAAATAGACAAAAGTTGTTATGATGCACGTACAAATTTTTTAAAAAAAGGCAGCCCGGTGCACAAAGCATCCCGCGGGCCACATCCCAAAGGGTGTGATGTAGACAGCCTACCCTAATGATCCACTTGCAAATGCATTAAGAAGTTGTTTATAATCCTATTACTGTCAGGCCTTTTCTTTTAAAAACTGTAAGGCCATTATTTATAAGCTATAGCAGTAGTTATAAGTTTTCCCTCCTATGCATCAATTGCACCTTCTTGTCTTATTTGTGAGTTGCGACATACCTCCAATATATATATATACTTCCATAACTCCACAATTTATGGTCCTTTTTGAAGTGCTCCTATGTACTCCAATCTTGTCGTCAATCCCATCACATAAGGGGGCGCATAAGGGTGGAACAAAACAGTGACTTTGGATGTTGTTGGAGTTGGAGATGGAGCTAGAGTTCTTCCCTCGGAATGCTTTGTTTTAGTTGTGATTTAAGCTTAAATTCATTTTTTAGATCATTTTGTGCTCAGTGGGAGCCACACTTGACCAAGGGATGTCGATTGACGTCTCTTCACTGGTTAATTATACTGTGTGGATAGGTAACTTTTTTGTATGTATGTATACTATTTGTTGAATCCCCCACACTTGGCCAAGGGATGTCGATTGACACTTCTTCACTGGAAATTATACCGTGTAGATAGGTAAATTTTTTTTATGTATACATACTATTTGTTAAAGCCCCTTCGCTTCTTCATATGTTTACTTCTTTATATTTTGACCCCTCCTATGAAAATCCTGGCTCCGCCATTGTTTATGCCACATCTAATAGCTGTTAATGAGGATTAATTGTCTATACTGGTGCTCAGCTTATTTTAGGAACTACAAGCTTAATATATTGCTGCTTTACAAAATGCAGAATTTCATCAACCTGGACATTCCATATCACTTTCATGAAAACATACTTCACTTAAAACTGATATGGTTTCTAGAGTCTACTGTAGAATATTGAACCCTTTCAAGCTGCTGATAATGTCACTGTGCAGGTTCAAGGACCAAGGCCTTTTCAATTAGTTCTTGTTAGAGTCGAAGAAGAAAAGAAGTTGCTCACTGATGGAGTTGAATGATCCCAAGCCAGTAATATTCTTGAAGGTCACATTGCATACCAAGCAGAACAGCTGGGCTGCAAACTTGGAGATCTGTAGGGTTTGGTAACCTCATTATTTTTTGTCGTGCTAGTACATTTACCTCAGGTCCTATGTTTTCTAGGAATCCTTTAGTGAGAGTTTAGTACTTGTATTTTTGTTCAATATTGGTCCAAGATGAGCTTAAATGGAGCAACACGGTCCTTGAGGATTTACATCGCTGACCCCAACTTGCTTGGCCCTGAGGCGTTGTTGTAAATTGGTTTGTGAAAATTTCCATCGGAGGCTGAGATGCGTGCTATTTCCAAATGCTAAATGAAACAAAGCAGGTCGGTCAACTAGCATAAACACTTGTAGTAATGCTCCATTGGCCATCCTTGTTGTTTCATTTCTTGTTATGTAGGACAACTTTTCTTGATATTTATTAATCTGCTCAGCATTGTGTGTGTGGTGATGGGTTATTGCCTCTCTTCAAAGCGTTGTAGATCGATTGATTAACTTATGTACATCCATTTTCTTACAGAGCTAACTATTGTAAGTTGTTGTATGTAAGTGAATTTTTCTCATAGCAACTTAACTTTTATTGTACTAAATTCATTGATTTTTTTAATATTTTAGTTTCCAGTAATTTCTGCGCTTTACTTCAAATAAGTGTGTGCGTACCTCATCGCCTTTTTCGCTTTCAAAAACACTAGACTAGCCTTGTGTGTTTTAGCAGAATTATCCTTCATTTCCTTAGTTATCACTTGTACATGATGTCATTATATCATTCTGACATGTTACACCTATATCTGAATTCTTCAATTTCATTTTATGATAAGATCCAGGGCTTGCAGAATTTAAATGTGTAATTAATAAGATGTTTCCTTCGATAGTCGGAAAAAGGCCAAGGGAACAGCGTAGGCGTTACGTTGGGTGGGGGCAGAATTCCCAGTGGTTATAATAATAACAAGAAAACATTGGGAGTTGTGAACACATATCTTATTTACTGTAATTGTGTGTGGGGGTCAGAACATATACTATTTCCGTTTTAATTTAGTTTGTTCTCTTTTCTTTTGTTTGTTAACTTTAAGATCCAAATGTCTTTTTTTTCTTTCTTAAACTTCATTCTGTCCAATCTTTTCTATCTAATGAATGGGAAGTTCGATTTTAACTTCTGAGTATATGCTTTAACAAGAACTATATGAGAGTAGATTAGAATAGTAGTAATATATGTATTGGAACAAAATGTAGCACACAGCCTCAGATCAAAAAAGAAAAAAGAGGAACATCATTCATTATTAGTTGATATACACAACTTTTGTTTTTCCTTCTCTATGAGCTAGTTTTCAGCCTTCAAGCTCTACTTTAAAGAAACCCAAACCTGCAAAGAACTTCAACAATGTCTTTTTACTCCTTTGCATATCACTTACAAACACATTCTCTTCCACTGCCTTTCCATTAGACCAATCTCCTCCTCCTTCAACCAATTCAGACTTTTCTGTATCTTCATGCCCTCTTGTTACTTCTTGCTTCACATTAATCTTCACATTTTCTGGAGGATGTGTTATATCTTCCTTTGTACTCAACTGGACATTTAAAAGTGACAACATATCAGAATTGACAAATAAAGAAAATTGCAAGAACTTTAAATGAGCTATGTAATGCCTTTGATAGTACCAAAGTAAAGTCTCGACATTTTAGGTAAAAGGCCTTTGAGTAGTTAAGATATGCCATATTCCACCAAGTATACAAATGGAACCTATGTCCTCCGATTATATCTTCTAAATCGGACTAATGACGCATGCAATACTAGATGTTACATCGTTGGTTCTCATTCTTCAGGGAATACGAGTGCAATAAGAGCATATGTCGACAAAAGGATTACCCTAAGATGATTATCTCATGGACATAATGGGGTTACACGTTTTAGTTTGTGCGTCTAACTTTCTTGTGTTCTAAGAACATCCATTGTTACAATGTGATTAAGAGATTCTGCTATTCTCAGTTTTTCTTGAGAAAGAATTTAGAGAATGGAAATATTTGTTCATTCTTGGTAATTCAAGCACAAATGACTCGACAAACTGAGAGGAACTACATTTGCTAAAGACACTACTTCCTCCATATACATATCATTGCTAACCGATATGTAAGGGGTCATCGCCACTTGCCAAGCTCATAAAGAAAGAGACTTTTAAGAGGTGTTAAGCAGTTACCTCTGTCACATTGAACTCCTCCGATTTCGATCCAACTGATCCCTCAGCAACAACTTTTTCCATGTGAACTTCATTCAACTCTTCACTATTTGATCCAAGTGAGCTCTCAACAACAACTTTGTCCGCGTGAACCTCTGAGGTCAAAACTTGTGTTAATCCAGGAACCAAGACGGGAACTCTTTCGTCCTCCACTAAGATGGACTCACTTTTTGAGCTCAACACTCCATCAATAGAGGCCACCATATTCTTGCCAATAGCTTTTGCTTCCATTGTGGTGTCCTCATTTCCACTAGTGTTCACATCCTCGTTTACTTCAGTGATATTTTCCGCGACTATAGCTAGAACTTCATTAGTTTTTTCCTCATTTACATCATCTTCTATGTCTACAGCTGACGGTGGAACCAGATTCTCAGCTATTAAAATTTCTGGACTAACTGCAGATTGTTCTGCACCAGGTTCCTCTTCTACAATTGTCTGCAGCTCAGCATTGTCCCAATCTTCAGAAACTGTTATCGTTTTCTTCGTTTCCCATGTTTGAATAATTCGATCAGGGCCTTGTTGCCACAAGATAGTCTCATCATCTACTGTCATAATGAACTTGTAGCTGATAGTTTTTCCACTTGGGATATCCTAAAGAAGTCCATAAAATTAGAACATCCTTAAGTTAATTAAAACATCAATTAACCAACATGTTCTTACCAACTCGACGTTCCATACATGTCCCTCTGACCATTCAAGTGGCACTGCATTTGATGGATCCCATAAACCGAGCATTGGATCATCGCCCACTAAGTAGAAATGCTGACCAAAGGAGCATTCCTTATTCAATTGAAATTTTACGCGAACTGGTTCGGATTGATCTAGAAAGAAAACAACAGTATACTGTTGATTTAGTCTTTTGGACAGGATTAAGGTACAACAAATATAGCTCCTAGATCCAAGACAATGTCACAGTAAGATTGACTTACTTGTATCAGTTGTTTCTGTTTCTTCACTCTGAGTATGTATCTGAATGAGTTATAAGTTAAATATCAATTATATTGGTTAGTTTTGCTAAAGAAACATAAATTTTCATCCAGTTAGTGCAGATACCATTTATATAAATGCACCAAAGATTCAACTTTATATATTATCTACATTAGCAGAACAAGAAAACACATGGGACTACAGTATCATGTTTTGGTAAAGAATCATCACAAACAAAAGCATCAAACTTTCAACATCTACTCCCTTCTCCTTTTTAGTAAATCCAAAAAGAAAATTATCTTTCTATAATTAGATAAAATTACTTCAAAATTCCTTTTGATTTATAGCCACGTAAATGTGTAAGATTTGTTTCAGATAACACATTTCAAAAGTATTCCTTTTTTTCTCATTCTTTCTTAAACTATATGCCTAATCACATAAATTGAAACATGCGAGTTATATCTTATTCTCAGCTACAACTAACTCAAATTTGAATAGAAAGGAACAAATATATTAAAGGTAAACTGCAAAGATATCAACAAGACTCAATTTAAACTTTTTAGCACATAAATCAACCCTTAAATGAAATTGAAACTAAATACTAAGTAGTATTCAATAAAGAAAAATAAAACAAACCTGAGAATCAGAAGCACAAAAAATAGGCTGAATAGTTTTGTGCTGAACAGAACATGAGGTAATATGAACAATCTTGAAACTTGACAATCCAAGAAAGCATATTTCTGATTTTTTACACAAAGATAAAACTTTGTGTTTATCTAAAACCTTATCCAAACAAACCCCTTTTATTGATAACCCTGTTAAAGACTCCATAACTAAAGTTTGAAGCTGTTTTCTCAATTTGGGGTTCAAGAAAAACAGAAAATAAAAATGATGATTATTTTTTTGTTTTTCTTCACAAATATAGTGTTTGTTGTGTGTAACTGTGGCCTGTGGGAAGAGAGACTGGTGGCTATTAGGGAGTGGAGGTGGGGTTAATTTAAATACTTTATACTTTCCTTTATTTGTCTCAATTTTCGTGGCACATTTGAAATTATTTAAATTTAGACATATAGGTGGCTATTTATATTTTAAACTAAATAAGAAATACTATTTCATTTGTTTCAATTAGTATGATAAATCTTTCTTTTTAATCAGTTTTTTTTAAAAAAACATATTTAAATATATAATAATTAATAGCTTAAAAATATTTTTAAAAAAATATAAAAAAAGCTTTGTTGGCTTTAGAAATTTTGTGTCACATTAATTGAGACCGAGAGAGCAAAAAGACCGGAGAGTGTGGGGTCCAGTGGGAGCAATGGCCACGGATCAATACCAGGTGACTTCATTGCCCAGGAATTGAATCTTTAACTTTAATTGGAAGTGAGTCTAGTAAAATCGAGGATGCGATACGATACGATAAAAAGAATGTTTTTTTTTTAATCAAAAGTCTAATTCGAGCTTTGAATTTGAATTTTTTTTATAGGGCGCTACTCCCGAATAAGACCCTATTAGCGTGAATTCAGATTTGTCAAATTTAAATACGAATATCGAACTCCAAATAAAGAAAAAGTGAATAATAATAAAAATGTCTTTTTTTTTTAATTTTCTTGTTCTTGGGAGTGCAAATTAAGTAATTAAAGGTAACGCACAGCTTACGTTCTTACCACTAATTTATTTTATTTTATTTCTAAATAAAAAGGGCACTAACTTTTGCTCCTCCACATATTTGATATTACTCGTGATGTATTGTATTTGCCATTTGGGTCACATTATGGACCTACAAGTGGACCTGCTTTTGGATATATCATTTTAATGTATTTGTTTTTAAATTAAATTTTTTGAGTTGGATTCGTGGATAATGGAATATAAAAGAGTTGATATTTGACACGAATTCAGAATCTAAAATTCTTGAGTTTGATTCTAGAATATATATCTACTATACATATAATTATGGGTGTTCACGGTTTGGATAAAAACCGATCCAAACCGAAAAACCAAATCAAACCGATAAAATAAAACCGATTTTATTTGGGTTTGGTTTGGTTTGGTTTTAGATTTTTGAAATCCGATAGTATTTGGTTTGGTTTGGTTTTAGATTTTTGAAAACCAATAGTATTTGGTTTGGTTATGATTTTATTCAAAAAAAAATCGAAGAAATAACCGAACCGAACCGATGAATTATATACATATATTTTATTAATATACATACTTAATATATTGTTTTTATAAACAATTTTAAAGATCTTATACATATTTTCATTAAAATTTCTTTATAATTTACTAATTGAAAGCAAAAATGCCCAAGATGAAACATTTATCTTATTGATTTCATGTATATGAGTGTCTATGACAATTCTTTGTGGGACTGAAAATGTTATTGTCTCTTCCTTCTAGGCCAATATAGTGAATTTTAAAGCTTTATTGATAGTAAA
>JAJOOF010009247.1:0-24106 GCA_029582545.1 Solanum lignicaule | reverse complement strand
CCCCTACCCCCTACCCCCCCCCCACAATTATTTTTTTTAAAAGTTTTTTTTGAAAAATATTTTCAAATTTTTATTTTTTATCCCCACAAAAAAAAAAAAAAAAAAGAACAAAAAATCTTAGTTTGAAAGTTAGGTCCTGTGTCAGGTGTGATTGGATTCTGATTTGAAAATTGAATCTTTGGTGTTGCATCGGTTGTTGGTTGTCTAGTCATGCTATGGAAGTCGAGTCCCGACTTGAGTGTCAGAGTCAAATTTTTAATTGATCGATCGTGTTCAAGTTCGGATGCCAGATTCAGGCCTTGGACCGGATATCAAGTTCCAGTTTGAATGTCGGGTCTCGGGTTGGAAGTCGGGGTCAGGTCATGGGTCAGATCTTGAAGTTGGGTTTTGGATAGGTCGTTGGGGTTATGTTATGTCCTACATCGGGTGTTGGGGTCATGTCCTAGATCGATTATCGAGGTTAACATCAGGGTCAAAAATTATTTTCCTAAAGAGTATTTTCTACTCTCTAGCAAAATATAAAAGATATTTTCTAAAAATTGTTATTCATTCACCAATTAAACACTAAAAAATATTTTATACTCATCAACCAAACATGAGAAATAAGTCAGAAATACACTTGTTTTACACAAAAATGTTTTCCTTCCTGCCAAACGCACCCATATGTGTACCAAAAATTGTTGGTGGCTTAAGCATCATTGAATTTGAACGGCAGAATAAGGTTGCAATGTGCAAGTTGTTATGGCAGTTTCACATTATTCTACATCAAAGCCAAAAATTTAGTGCAAATGGAAACACCTAAACATGTTTTTTGGTGTTTTAACCAGAGGAGTGTTCCATAGTACTAATCCCATACAATACTTGAACATGATTCCGTATAAGCAAGCTCTACTTATCCTTCCACCCTCAACATCCCAAACCAACATGGAAGAACCCTCCTAGAGCAATACCAATACATGTTCCTCGTTCATGAGTTTGGGACTAATAAGGTGATTGATTTAGGAAGATGGAATGAGGATTAATTTATTTTTTGTATGATGTGTTAATAAAGATGTTGTTTTCCATTTATGTTTTAGAGATTGTTTGGCCAAGTTTTTGAGAAACTAAAAGAGTGAAGTGTTTGGCCGAGCTTTTGGAAGAAATAAGTCTTTAGGATAATAGGAGAAACTGAATTTCATAAGCTTAAAAGGTAGTTTTATTCTAAAAGCACTTTTGAGAAAAATACACTTAAAGATCGTTTGGTAGAATGTATAAAAATACATTTAGAAACACTTTTTCAAAAGTTTGATCAAATATTAATTGTTACTTAAAAGTATTTAAAAAAAATTTATTGTTAAAACACAAATTGCTTCTCACAAAAAGTATTGATAAAATCTGCACTCAGGCCGCCATTGATGAGCTTTAAAGAAGAAGAAAGAAAAGGAAAATTGATAGAGACCAAATCTTGTGAATTGAATTTTATTATTCACTCATACTTTGTATCCTTCCAATGGATACGTTTAAATACAAGAGATGAGGGATGTTTCTTAGACTTCCAAGAGATGAGGGATGTTCCTAATTTGACATAAAAACCAGAGACAGACCTTCTAGACATATGACATGAAGCCCAGTTAGAGTCACAATATGCTGCTATCTTCTCATCCCCTTTGTTAGAAATTAAAAGACCAAGTCCTGGCTGGCTTTTGGTATACTTCACCACATGTAAAGCAACTTCATAATGAGATTTCTTTGGGGCATGCATGAATTGACTTAAGGACTGAACAACATATGATATATCAGGTCTTGTGATTGTAACATACAAAAGCTTTCCCACTAGTCTCTGGTAGATGCTCCTGTCTTCCAAAGGAACATCATCAGATTTTGTAGAGAACTTGAGATCATGTTCACTGCTGGTCAATTTCAGGTTCTTCTCCATTGGTGTCCATTTAGGTTTTGAACCACTCAAACCAGTATCTGAGATCATTTCCAAAGCATATTTCCTTTGTGACAAGAGGATTCCCTCACTTGATCTGGCAAGTTCAATTCCCAAAAAATACCCCAGTTCTCCTAGATCCTTCATCTTGAAGTTTTATGCAAATCAAGTTTAGCTCTATTGATTTCTTGTAGATCAGTCCTTGTGATAAGCGAGTCATCTACATAAACAAGAATCAAAACTAGATTGTCATTAGCTATCTTTGTGAAAAGAGAATAATCATGCTTGCTCTGTGTGAAACCAGAACTTGTCAGAGCTTGTGTCAACTTCAGGTTTCATTGTCTAGAAGCCTGTTTTAGACCATATACAAATTTGAGTAGCCTGCATACATTGGACTTTCCCTGGCTACTAAAACCCTGTGGTAAAGACATGTATACCTCTTCAGACAGATCACCATTAAGGAAGGCATTGTGGACATCCAGTTGAAAGATAGGCCAATGCCTGAGGGCTGCTAGGGCAATCACAGTCCTAACTGTGATCATTTTTGCTACATGAGAGAAAGTATCATGGAAGTCAATGCCTTTCTGTTGAGTGTACCCTTTAGCCACTAACCTTGCCTTAAAATCTTTCAACACTCCCATCAACATGATACTTTACCTCGTAAACCCATTTAAAACCAATAAGAACCTTCAAAGAGGGAAAATCCACCACCTCCCAAGTATGATTATGATCTAGGGCCTTAAGTTCAAGTTTCATAGCTTGAATCCACCTAGGATACTTAATGGCTTGGAAATAAGAAGTGGGCTCAGAAATGGAAGAGAATGAGGCAAGAAAGTTCTGGAATGGAGAAGAAAGATGAGAATATGAAAGATATGACTGGATAGGATAAAGAGAACAAGAAGCAGTAGAAGTAGAAGAAGTAGTAGAAGGAAAAGAAGGATGAATGTAATCAGTGAGCCATATAAGAGGTTTAGTAAGTCTATTGGACTTTCTTAAATGAGCAGGTGGTGAAGTATCAGGAGGAGAAACAACAGGTGAAGAAGGAGAGGGACTAGAGCTATCAGGATATTCATTAGAAAAGTGAAGTGAAGGCACATGCGGTGGAACATGCGCAGTAGGAGTAAAAGAGACTTTATAGACAAAAAGAAATTGTGATTTAGGATAAGAGAGGGGAAATATATTCTCATGAAATGTAACATCTCTGCTGATTATAAACTTCTATGCAATAATGTCATATAACTTGTAACCTTTATGAGAAACAAAATAGCCCATGAACACTCCTGGAATGACTTCGGAAGAAAATTTGGCATGGATAACAAGATTAGTAGCATAACAAAGGCAACCAAGAGTCCTTAAGTGAGACAGAATAGGTGGAGCACCATGAAATATTTCATAAGGTGAAATGCCATGTAGAACAGTGCTAGGAAGTCTGTTGATGATATAAGTGGCTGAGAGTACACAGTCACCCCAGAACTTGATAGGTATATTAGCCTGAATTCTAATAGCCCTTGCTACTTCTTGGAGATGCCTATGTTTTCTCTCCACAACTCCATTTTGTTGTGGAGTGTAAACACAACTACTTTGGTGAAGGATCCCCTTAGATTTTAAGAAATTAGTGCATAAAGTGTTGAGGAACTCAGTACCATTGTCTGATCTTAAGATTTTAACAGTAGTAGAAAACTGGTTTTCAACCAGAAGAACAAAATCTTTAAGCATCACAAATGCATCACTCTTAAGCCTTAGTAAAAAATCCAAGTTATTCTAGAAAAGTCATCAACAAGAATAAGAAAATATTTGAATCAAATGGGAACCTATAAGGTCCCCAAATGTCAGCATGAACAAGATCAAATATAGCTGTAGTTTTGGAAGTATTAACAGGAAAAGGCAACCTAGTCTGCCTAGCTAAGGGACAAACAAGACAGTGACAATGGACAACATCATGTAGTAAACTATTTATTACAGGGTTTTTTTTCAAAATAGAAATGGGAGCATGGCCTAGTCTTTGATGCCATAGATGTGACACAGATGTAGAGACTGCAGTAGTCATGCATTTGAAAAGAAAGCTTTTAGCAGGTGTTGAAGGACTGAGGATGTACATGACACCCTCTTGTCTACCAATCCCCTTCACCTTGCCACTTGAGAGGTCCTGAAAGAGGCAAAAATTAGGGTAAAAATGTACTGAACTATTAAGCTCCCTCGTATACCTATCTACCCATAATAAATTGGTTTTGAATTGAGGAATACATAGAACATTGTGAAGATTTTTAGAAGGTAATAAACTATAGGATCATGTATGTGTAATCTTAGTGCTACGCCCAGTAGGAAGATGAACATAGGTAGATTTAGATGAAGGAATAAGATTAATAAGTAAAATCAAAGAAGAAGTCATGTGATTTGAGGCTCCAGATTCAATAATCCAACAATTTGACTTAGTAGAAGACATACCTGCCATATTGGCTACATCCACTGGTGAATTTTCATTCTCCTTCCATTTATCCTTCCTCTTCTGATCCTCCATCATTTGTACAAGTTGCAAATACTGATCATTGTTGAGACCTTGAAAGACAGAACCTATACCACCATTCGTAGGAGCCATATCACCAGTCCTTGAAATAAACTCTTCCCCATTTATCACATTGTGTGTTGATGGTTGATCATAAAAAGCCTTCTTCTATTATTGCTGAACTTGAATCCTGGGGGATATTCAATCAATTTGTAGCATGTTTCTCTGGTGTGGCCTTTAACTTGCAGTAATCACACTTCAATTCTGAGTTTGAGTTCCTTCTAGGTCTCATTTAGATGTATTTGCCACAATTAGAGAACTGTGAGTCCCTTCTACAGGTGAAGCTCCTAAGATTCCATTACTTCCTCTTTGGATCTCTTCTTGGATCATTATGGAATAGGCTTGATCTAAAGTGGGGGTGGGTGTCAACATAAGAATTTGACTTCTTTGTGGAGCATAAGTCTCATTCAATCCCATTAAAAATTTCATAAACTTCTGGTGATGCAAATAAGTAGTGAAATTCTTAGACTTATCACATTCACATCCAGGAAAAGGTATTATAGACACAAGTTCATCCCACAGATCATTTAACTTAGAGAAGTAAACATAGATGTTTTGAATCCCTTGATCAATCATACATATTTCTTTATAAAGCTGAAAGATTTTGGTTGCATTTACTTGTGACGACCCGAGCATACACCCTGGACGTGGCCGGCACTCGAGAACCATTTCTGGTCCCCAAGCGAACCCTCATCCTGGCTGATTACAAGTGGAAGACTAACTCAAGCATACAAAAGCTTAAGAACTGAAATAAAAAATCATGAAAGTCAAATACAAAGCTTTAACTCAAATGAATAACTCTAAATAAAATAATAAATTCAACTCGCCACAAAATAGGCAACTTCAGTCTTTAAAACATTTAACAAAATAAATGAACAGACTTCTAAAACTCTATTGTCTATCTATGAAGCCTCTAACTGACAAGGATGAAAGTTAGGACACGACCCACGACATCCTAACAACTGAAATAACTGAAAGTAAAAGTGGAACCCTCCGGAAGCAATGAGGCTCACGATAGCTAACTCGAACTCCATGTGGTATCAACGAAGCTCTTATTGATGACCCTGAATACCTGTATTTGCATCATGAAACGATACAGGCCAAATGGCTCAGTACGTGGAATATACGAGCATGTAAGGGGAATTCTAAAGCATAACATAAGTTTGAACTTGATAAAAGGGAAACATACTTACCTCTCCTCAACTCACTAAACTCAACTCAACTCAAAGAAACATAGTTTAACTCGATGATAAGATATTCAACTTAGTGAAATAAGGCTCAACTCAATAATAAGCTACTCGACTCTGGGTACTCAACTCTGGATACTCAACTCTGGATACTCAACTCAATATAAATCAAAAATACATATACAATATATGGAAATCTTTTAAAATAGTAGAAAACAACTCAGTTTGTATGCAAGGATACCAAATAAACTCTGCTTGTATAAGAAAATACAAAGTAAACTATGTGTATATAAGAATACAAAATATCTCTGTGGTATTTTCTCTAACCGACAACCATCACTATGAGCTAAGTGGTGGTACAATGTCTTGCCTTACGCTGCCAGGGCTGTCCTAAACCTTGCCGGGGGTATAGAACCTAACTCACTAAGTGGATCCACTAGTCTATGCTAAATATAACTAAGGAATCATCTAAAAAGTATGACCCTTTTCTACTCATGCTGGCTACACGGTTTATGGGGACCTTGAATTATCTGAACTCAACTTGTCCCCAATACGGTGCTCAATACTACTCCTAAAATGTAACTAGCTCATATGTTTAAAAACATAACAATTTTTGTGGTTTGAGATAATTATTCAAAATCTTTCTTGGAAATTGGTGTTTCCTCTCTTGTTTAAATGTGAAAACATTTACTCTTTGGGAATACTTACTTCACCTATAATCTTTTGAAGAAAATGAACTTCACTTTTAGTCTTACTCAACTCAATACTCATGTCTTAAAACAAGTTTATAGCATTTGTAAAAGACTTCTTAAAATAGGGTTCATACCGAATTATGGACGTGAACGACTCAATTCAAGGTTTTCAATAACCATAGACAAAACTCAATGCTTGGAACTCAAGAACTTCAATAATACTACTCATTTCAAGAATGCTCAACTAAGAGGGTTCATGCGGAATTATGGGCATAAACAACTCAACTCAAGGACTTCAAGATACTTCTTATCTCCAGACTGCTCGACTTATAAGGTTCATGCAAAATTTATGGGCATGAACGACTCGACTCAAGGTCAACATAGAGATATGGAACTCATGTATACGACTCTTCTCATTCTCATACTTACTTACTCAAAACTTAGGTCAAATCGATAGTTGATCTCAAAGGATCCACAATTTAACTCAAAGACTTTCTTGAACTCTACTCTTAACTCTCTCTTAAATGTGAATTATGAATTCAAGAGTTATGGTTCATAATATGAAAGATCTCGTGATGA
The DNA here is from genome assembly GCA_029582545.1 of Solanum lignicaule. Lineage (NCBI taxonomy): Eukaryota > Viridiplantae > Streptophyta > Magnoliopsida > Solanales > Solanaceae > Solanum > Solanum lignicaule. The sequence goes on along the minus strand of JAJOOF010009247.1, from coordinate 17,173 downwards.
AAAAGTAGAATCACGAATACATTCTCCTCATTCTCATACTCACTTGCTCGAGTCTTGAAACAAGTTATTAGAAATTGTAGAAGACTCCTCAAAAAGACTCAAAGGGACTTTCTCAAAAATGTTCGAAAGAACTCTCAAAACTTAACTCTTAGCTCTACCTTGAATTTGAATTATGAATTCAAGGTCATGATTTGGGTTAGTAAAGTTATCATGATGATTAGGAGTGCTTTTAGATAGTTAAGCACGAGAAACGATCAAGAACTCACTGTCTGGAAGTAAGTCTGCGACGCGGAGATGCATTTTAATATTAGGTTAAGAAATAATTTTTGAATTGTGGGGTCTGCGATCTCTTTGCGATGCGGAGAGAGAAAGTTCACTTTTAAGAAACAAGTCCGCAACGCGGACCTGGTACAGGTTTTCTGCCCAAATTTTTCTTCCTCATTTTCTAACCCCAATTCGCCTAAATTTGATTATTTTTCTCAATTTCTCTTTAGATTCTGATACCCAATACATGTACACAAGAATCTAATAAAAAACAACTCTAAAATCGACATGACTTCTGCAAGAACTCATCAATCTCATCTAAACTCAAGAATGTAAGCCAATTTCAAGAACAAAATTCAAGAACATCAATCCTTCAACTTTCTAGAACGAATTTAACGCTGAAATTAACATGATTGGCGTGTGGGTGAACAAACCCAACACTATGGAAGCTTACATACTGATTGAATAATGCTATCAAAGACACTTCATCCAATTCTAAGTGTTAACGATCGTTAGTCAGTATATAACCTAACTAAATGAGTTGGGGTCGAATCCCACAGGGAGCGGTATGTGTTTAAGATTCAATAGTAAAGTGTGAACATATTCAAATTAGTCATAGGAATAGATATGATCGAATAAAAACATAATTCAAATACAGGGATGATATGAATGTCAAATCAGAGGGTTTTGATTTTAATTATCAACTATAGTAGAAGCAAAACAATACGAAAATAACAATAATGAGACGGGTTCTTGGGATGTGATTTGATTATAGGCTAATATAGATATATGGGTAATTGCAACTGTTAGAAAATAGTTGTATATTAGTTATTAAGCTAGACTATAGAGGAGTTAAACTTTCTCTCGAAAAATTTACCCCGAATCAAGTCGATTTCTCTCGAACATCGACAAGCATGCAAAGTAAGAACAACCTATGCCTTAGTCCATTCACTCTCTCGAGCTAAATGTGTGGAAAAGGGTTTAGGATTCACTCTCTCGAGCTGAACCCATGACAACCCAATACTCACTGACCATCAGTTAATAATCTTAGTTTTAAAACCTCTCTCTCGAGTAAGCCAAAAATACAAGGGTAGAATCGCATTTGCAACTACAATTCTTAAATTAACCCACAATAAATAATTGAAATCACTTCTAAACAACATTTAAACTAACAATTAGCAATACCCATAAACTAAATCAGCCCATAATCACACCCCAAGAATTGGGGTTTTAGCTAGACATCATAAAAAGATAAAAATTGTTACCAAATTGAGTTTCCATCAACTGGGTAAGATTGATTTCGTCTTTACAAAGGTCCAAATTGAAGAATCTCAAAGACCCACTTCCAATTTCTCAAAAGTGAAAAACTTCAATTCTTCAAAGCTAAGGAAAATTTAGAGAAAACTGTCTCAATACTTAGAATTCGATATGAATAATAATCTGATTCAAAAGATAGATAATGTAAGGTAATAAACTAAATGTCAAAAACATATTTTATAGTCGCCAAAAATGTGTTGCGAAGAGTCACTCGGTGAAGTAAGTCAGGCTCGCTGATCCACTCGGTGATCCGCCCTTTGGTCAATTCTATCGCCTTTTTGCCTTGGCCTTCAACATCCTCCTGGTGTGTAACTTTGGCGATCTAACTCTGCACCGCGGAACTACTCGGCGATCCGCCCACTGCTCCTTTCTCTCGCCAACTTGGTTGTTTCCTTCAAGGCTTGGCACACTGGAACTTTATGCGGTCAAATGGCCACTCGGTGACTCGCCAAATGGACTTGGCGATCACCAGACTCTTTTTTCTTCCTTCTTTCAGCTCGCTTTGTTCCTTTTTGCAACTTAGTGTACTTGCTTTGCTCCTTAATCCATAATCCTAAAAATCAAGGATTTTACATCAGTTATTGGCACAAAATGAGCATTTGAGGACACTAAACCTATACAAATAAAGCCCTAAATGAGTCCAAATCTCGAACTCATCAACACTCCAACTTAAAGTTTTGCTTGTCCTCAAGTAAAACTCAAGTTCAGCAGTTCAAAAAGGATGTCTCAAATAGTGCTACACAAGACTCAATCATGAATGCACACAACAAGACTTAACTTACTCATGCAAGGATCAATTGTGCGCTCAAAGATTCAAGTTGTGACTCACCATTATCAAAGATTCTCAAGTTCACAATACTTGCTTCAAATGCAAGTTCAAGCTCAACAAATGTACTCAAATGCCCTCACACAAAGAATGATTCCATATTCACACAATTGTTCAACACTTTATAGTTCCGGAATCACAAACAACTCTCACACTCACAAAGATGAACACATGCATGACTTCACCCATAGGTTTGCCCTTATTTTCCAATCAACACTTGTTTCAGCTCACTCAAGATCAAAAAGGTCTTTTCAAGGCTTATAACGGGGCTGAGTGTAAAGGTGTGGTCATTTAGGTTCAATGGCTGCTATCCTCATGAAATGTGGTATGAACAACACTTTCTTTCCTTCTCTTCATCATTCTCATTCATGCTTACAATTCACCCCATTATTCACTTTCCATGGAATATCGGACACCCTATTTCTTTTGTAACTTTTACAACTTTTTTCCACAACTTTTGCATTCTTTTTCTTTTTCATTCTTTTTTTATTTTTATTTTTATGGAGGGGTTCCATCTTTCTCAAAACCATGGGTCAAGGGGGACTTCTTTGCACTTCTCGATTTACCTTCTCTTTTCACCATACCTCCAACTTAGGCTTTTTCCCTAAGTTAGCTAGTCAAACAAACCACAATTCATGAGGATTATGGTTGAAGGGATAAAGAGAGGTCTCATTTGCTCAAGTTTCTTCCAAGAAAAGGGTAAGGCTCAAAGGGTGTTCAAGCAAAGTACACACACTCACAAGGTAGGCTACCAAAGAGGTATAATGTCAAGTTGTTTCACTCTTTAAAATTGTTGCCTAAGATCATTTCAAGAGCTTGTATCACTTAGTCAACCGGACCAACGGGAAAATTCTAGGTCTCATCACATATGGTTCACGGTAACCTCATCACAGAAGGCATTGACACCAATATCAAACAAGACTCCATACTTTCGCTAGTGTGCAATGTTCATCACAAGAGATTCAATTCAATAATCGGCTAGTCACAACGAGATGCAAAAAGTTCACATATTGTCTTTGCAACTTCATTTGGCCTCATCGTAGCCGCACATTCATTTTTGTTCGATTAAGAGCACTATTCAAGTCATCGGTATTGATCATGACCAACACTCAAATTTGCCCAAGAACAGCCACATTCAAACACAATCAAAAGGGTGGCAAAATTTCCAAAAGGATCCAAAAATCATTTGCAATTAAAACAAGGAGTCACAAGCTCAAATATCCACAAAACAGTGCCAAAACACAATTTACAGCACAAAACCCAATATATAAAAAAAGTCATAATCACAAGAGGTAGGTATGGAAATACCTCACCCCACCACAAACAAAAATCAATCTGTCCTTAAATGCAATACAAACACTAAAAGTGAATAAAAATGACAAAGAGGGAGGTAAAGAAAAATCTTGTCTACACATTCACTCCATCTGTCAGGGCATCAGTGTCCGGTGTAGCAACAGTAGCACTCGAACCAGTAGGGCTTGCCATGGACGTCTTTGTCAGTGATGTCTGAATCACTGACTAAACAATCGTCTCCTCCAGATCTGGTAGGTCTCTATAGATGCTCTCCTCTCTCACCTCAATCTGCTCCTCGTCGGTCTCTGCCTCTGACTCATCAGCTGCCACATCATCCATCGACACATATCCGGTGGTGACTGGAGGAATCTCAGAACTGGCCAAGGCATCCACACCATCTGCTGCCTCCAATAATGAAGTGAAGTCAGTGGACTTCAAGTAGTCCACATTCTTCCTCAGATCTGTAACCTTGACTTTCAAAGCCGTCAGCTCAGAAATCTTCCCTGTTTACTGTCATAAGTCTCAACTCTCGCTGTGACAGTGTCAATAGATGCTCGTAGGGGAGTCAGTACAGCTAGGACAACACTCGATCAGAGCTGCTGATGAATCCAAACCAATATCGCGCAACTACATTCAAGTCCTTCTTCTCGATCAGAATTGCAGCCTCAATCCACCTTGGGGTGGTGTCAGAGATGAAGGGAGCTAGCCAGCCCTTGAGCTCATCCAATGGTGTCGTAGTGGTAGCCAAATTTGGGTAGTCAAAGACTGACCCTCTATCAAATACCGAATTGATGTGATCACTGCTACAGTGCACTACTATCCCAGTACCATGATGAACCCCACTGGTCTGAAAGTACTAGCCTTCTTCTTGCCTTTTGGGACCAGGTCACCATATGCCGAGTAAAACTCCTGAACCCATGAAGGGATGTATGGGCCTCGGGGTCGGCTGAACTGCTCAAAGCGATGGTAATGGAGTTTTTCCCTCACCCTGGAGTATTTTCCATCTAGGCCCTCTGTGGTAATCAACTTCTCCTCAAGAATAGTCCGCAATCCATCAGCTTTTAATCTATTGGGTAGCTTGGGAGGAGGGACATGTACTGGGGAAGTGGGGCCACAGTCGGTGCCGGAGCTGGCACAATATCAGCTGTAGGAGGGGTGGCTGCTGAAACCTTTGGTGAGTCTGGGTGAGACCTAGCACGAATCTTCGCCCGCCGGGACTGTAATGGCTGGTCATCCTTCGGCTCAGATAATGTAGCTTGGGAGTCAAATGACTCTTCCTCGCTGTTGGAGTTGTGCTCCAGAACCTAAGATGTTGGCTTCTTGCCTTTGCCTTTGCCTCCCTTAGGAGGTGCCGTCTTTCCTTTTTAGAGGGATTGGTTGCCCTTTTATTTATCACTATTCCCCGTGCTCTTTTACGGGGTGGCATGTCGAGGTTAGTTCTAGCCATATATGCTAAAACATCATAGAAAGTTATGAACAGTTCAAGAAAATTTGTAGAAAAATAGTTGCAGACACTCGCCGAATCGATCGATGATTCGCTGAATCACTTTGGTGAGCCAGATCGGGCTCGCCGAAAGGATTGGCTTAAAAATTTCCAAAAAAATTAGGATGTCAGCGATGTGAAAGTCCTTTCGGTGAATTGTCGATAGCATTCGGCGAGCAAAGACAAGCCCGCCAAAAGTTACAGTGTATTTTAGGGGTTAGGGGCGCAGAAAGGGCAATCAAAGAAGACTTTCGGCGAGTCACCGAGTGCATTCGGTGAACTCAGGCTTCTCACCGAAAGTTACAAAACCAAAACTAAAGATTAGCATAAAATTAAAGGCAATCAAGGGGGATTCGGCGAACCACCGAGTGGTTCAGCGAGTTCGACCCAGCTCGCCAAACTACCCAACGTGCCTTCTTTCTACCCTGACTTCCAAAATCAACCCCGCAGCCCCCGAAAACAAAATCAAACCATGCACTCATTCAATTTAACTCAGACCCATAAGACCCATTTGTCCGGGGTACTCAGACTTCTCCCAGTTTGGCCAAAATTGTCCATGTGACAACTTATGCCCTTAGGAATGATGTTAAACGCTCCATCATCGGGCAAAATACGTCATTTAGCACAATTATGGGCTAATCAGACTTCACCCGACTAGACCCAACAAAATTTAAGCACAACCCAATAATTTAGATGAATTTTAAAGAACGAAATTTGGGAAATCAACAATATAGGCAATTTAGGCAAGATTCAAAATTAAAGTGGGCAATCAAGCACACAAACAAAGATTCAGAGAGGCCCAGTAGACATCACTAAGATCAAAACAATTGCAAATGAGTAAAACTACTAAATATGAGTTTGGGGTTCGGAAAACTAACCTTTTATGCTGAATATGAGATTTGAAAAGCTAGGCGGCAAAGAATCCAACTTCGAACACACAATCAACTACTAACGAGCGGTAATAATGCGAAAATATAGAAAAATATAGTACGGGCGTGAGTTTGGGAAGTTAAAAAGTGAGGGACTGTGAAAGAGTTTGAAAGTTTAAACCTTTGGCCTTTAAAACTGCCTAGTTCTCTCCCTTTCGGTGACATTAATTTTGCTCGCCGAACCACTCGGCGACATGCCTAGTGGGTACTTACCTCGTCGAGTTTTACAAGACCTCCAGTTAATGTGGGGGTCCAAACAGCGGACTAAATTGCGTTCGCCAACCTGTTCGGTGACACGCCGATTTAAACTTAGGCTTGCCCAGGTTTATAGACTCCAACCTTAGAATTTCTTGAGTCCAATAGCGGTCCAAGTCGGGCTTACTGACCTCTTCGGCGAGTCACCGACTGGACACTTTTTCTCGCCAACCTACAATTTTCAAACACATTCCACTTTTTTACATGCAAAATCAACACACGATTATTCCAAAAACAAAACTAAAGCAATAGAAACTTGGGTTGCCTCCTAAGAAGCACCTTAGTTAACGTCGTGACACGATGTAAGTACCCACTCAATTTTGATTCGTGGGGTAGAGACGAGACAACAGATGACCCATTTGGGTCTCCAGTAACTGATTCAACATGGAATGAGAGGCAGTCATCTGATTCAGCAGTGAGGCATTCTGTTTAATCTTATTCAACACTCAGTCGATCGTGTTCTTCAACTTTGTGGAGAATGAATGAGGGTATCTCTTGTATTTTTCCACCCTCGTACTCCTTCGGATTTACACGCTCGTGAGGGGGAGTGTACCGATATTTCTTTTTGTACGGTACCTCCAATTCCATAATTTGTTTGGCCACAAGATCTAGCTGAGTCAACAGTGTGGCCAAAATCTGGTCCTTCTCAGTCTCCTTGTTGGTCTTGGCCATATGATCAAGGAGTTGGACTGCTATTGCATATGGTAGTCGTGTGAGACCACCCGAAGAAATTTGGTCCGCCACTCCTCTGTTCTCAGGACCAAGACCTCTATAGAAACATTCCAATAGCATTTTATCTGGAATTCCATGAGTTGGGCACTACTGCAATAGTTCCTTAAATCTTGGCCACAACTCATGGATAGTCTCACCCTCCAATTGATTGAAAGTTAGGATGTTATCCTTGAGAATCATCAATCTCAACGGAGGGTGGTTCATTGGGTCACTATTGCTACAAACATGCTTTTTTCTTCTGTTCTAAACAAGCAACACACAAACCAAAACTAAAAGTAAGTAGATTCAACCATAACTAACAAGAACAAAATTCAACTTAACCAAAGAATCTTAACCAACACCACTCCCCGGCAGCGGCGCCATTTTGATTGAATAACGCTATCAAAGACACTTCATCCAATTCTAAGTTTCAACGATCGTTAGTTAGTATATAACCTAACTAAATGAGTTGGAGTCGAATCCCATAGGGAGCGGTACATATTTAAGATTCAATAGTAAAGTGTGAACATATTCAAATCAATCATAGGAATAGATATGATCGAATAAAAACATAATTCAAATCAAGGGATGACACCAATGTCAAATTAGGGGGTTTTGGTTTTAATTATCAACTACAACAACAACAAAATAATACAAAAATAACAATAATGAGACAGGTTCTTGGGATGTGATTCAATTATAGGCTAATATATATATAAATAGGTAATTACAACTGTTAGAAAATAGGTGTATATTAGTGATTAAGCTAGACTATAGAGGAGGTAAACTTTCTCTCGAACAATTTACCCCGAATAAAATCGATTTCTCTCGAACATCGACAAATATGCAAAGTAAGAATCGCCTACGCCTTAGTCCATCCACTCTGTCGAGCTGTATGTATGGAAAAGGGTTTAGAATTCACTCTCTCGAGCTGAACCCATGACAACCCAATACCCACTGACCATCAATCAATAATCTTAGTTTTGAAACCTCTCTCTCGAGCAAGCCAAAAACACAAGGGTAGAATCGCATTTGCAACGACAATTCTTAAATTAACCCACAATAAATGATTGAAATCCTTTCTAAACAACATTTAAACTAACAATTAGCAACACCCATAAACTAAATCAGCCCATAATCACATAATCACACCCCAAGAATTGGTTTTAGCTAGACATCATAAAAAAATAAAAATTGTTACCAAATTAAGTTTCCATCAACCAGGTAAGATTAATTTCGTCTTTACAAAGATCCAAATTGAAGAATCTCAAAGACCCACTTCCAATTTCTCAAAAGTGAAAATCTTCAATTCTTCAAAGCTAAGGAAAACTTAGAGAAAACTTTCTCAGAATTCGATATGAATAATAATCTGATTCAAAAGATAGATAATGTAAGGTAATAAACTAAATGTTCAAAAACGTATTTATAGTCGCCAAAAATGTGTTGCGAAGAGTCACTCGGTGAAGTAAGTCGGGCTCATCGATCCACTCGATGATCTGCCCTTTGGTTAATTCCATCGCCTTTTTTATTTGGCCTTCAACATCCTTCAAGGCTTGGCACATTGGAACTCTAGGCGGTCAAATGGCCACTCGGTGACTCGCCACATGGACTTCGCGATCACCATGCTCTCTTTTCTTTCTTTTTTCAGCTCACTTTGTTCCTTTTTGCAACTTTGTGTCCTTGCTTTGCTCCTTAATTCATAATCCTGAAAATCAAGGATTTTACATCAGTTATTGGCACCAAATGAGCATTTGAGGACACTAAACCTATACAAATAAAGCCCTAAATGAGTCCAAATCTCAAACTCATCACATACCTCTTAGGGATCAAACCCATGGTGAAAATCCGCAAACAAAACATCAAGAACGTTGATGAACGCCTTGATCCTTTCCTTTTTTCTCATCTTTTATCTTCTTGAACTCTCAACTAAAACCCTAGGCCTATATTATGTCGTGACCCAAGCCTACACCTTGGACGTGGCCGACACTCGAGAACCATTGCTGCCCCAAGCAAACCCTCATCCTAGCTGACTACAAGCGAAAGACTAACTAAAGCATACAAGGCTTAAAAGCTGAATAAAAATTATTGAACTCAATTACAAATCTTCAAATCAACTGATTAACTCTGAATATAAATAATATATTCAACTCGCCAAATAATAGGCAACTTAGGTCTTTAAAATATTTAACTAAATAAATGAACAGACTTCTGTAACTCTACTGTCTATCTATGAAGCCTCTAACTGACAAAGATGGAAATCAGGACAAGACTCACGGCATCCTGACAACTAATATAATTGAAAGTACATGTGGAACCCTCCGAAAGAAAAAAGTCTCAACAAAGCTAACTCGAACTGCATGCGGTATCAATGAAGTGCCAGTTGATGATCCTGAATACATGTATCTGCATCATGAAATGATGCAGGCCAAATGGCTCAGTACATGGAATGTACGAGCATGTAAAGGGAATTCTAAAGCATAACATAAGCTTGAACTGGTGGGATAGAAATATACTTACCTCTTTTCAACTCTCTCAACTCAAAGAAACATAGCTCAACTCAAATCAGAGAAAATAGGGCTCAACTCAATGATAAGATATTCAACTCAGTGAAATATGGTTCAACTGAACAATAGAATATTCAACTCAGTGAAATAAGGCTCAACTCAATTATAAGATACTCGACTCTGGGTACTCAACTTGGGATACTCAACTTTGGATACTCAACTTTGGATACTCAATTCTGGCTACTCAACTCAATATAAAGCAACAATACAAATGCAATATATGGAAAACTTTTAAAACAGTAGAAACCAACTCAAAGTATTGAAAAATTCAATAGTAACTCAGTTTGTATGCAAGGATATAATATAGACTCTGTTTGTTTATGAAAATACAAAAGAAACTATATGTATATAAGAATACAAAATATCTGTGTGGGAGTTTCTCTAACCGACAACCATCACTATGAGCTATGTGATGATACAACACTTTGCCTCACGCTGCCACGACCGTCCTATACCTTGCTGAGGGTATAGAACCTAACTACTAAGTGGATCCACTAATCTATGCTAAAAAGCACTAAGGAATCATCTAAAAAGTATGACCTTTTTCTAGCCATGATGGCTACACGATTTATGGGGACCTTGAATTATCTGAACTCAACTTGTCCCTAAATCGGTGCTCAATACTACTCCTAAAATGTAACTAGATCATATGTTTAAAAACATAACTCTTTCTGTGGTTTGAGACAATTACTCAAAAACCAGCTCAAAAGCTCTCTTGGAAATCGGTGTTTCCTCTCTTGTTTAGATGTGAAAACTTTTACTCTTTTGGAATACTTAGTTCCCATATAATCTTTTGAAGAAAATGAACTTCACTTTTACTCTTACACAACTCAATTCTCAAGTTTTAAAACAAGTTTTAAAGCATTTGTAAAAGACTTCTTGAAATAGGGTTCATGCCGAATTATGGACGTGAACAACTCAATTCAAGGCTTTCAATAAACATAGATAGAACTCAATACTTGGAACTCAAGAACTTCAATAATACTACTCATTTCAAGAATTCTCAACTCGGAAGGTTCATGAGAAACTATGAGCATGAATGACTCAACTCAAGGACTTCATGGGTAACATCTAATAGTCCCATGATTAGGAATATAATCTCAAAAGGGTTAGAAACTCAATACTCAAGATTGAGAACTTGAAGATACTACTCCTCTAAAAGATACTCAACTTATGGAATTTATGCGGTATTTATTTGGGCATGAACGACTTGACTCGAGGGTCTACATAACAACATGGAACTTGTATAAACGACACTTCTCATTCTCATACTTACTTCCTCAAAACTTAGTTCAAATCGATAGTTGATCTCAAAGGATTCACAATTGAACTCAAAGACTTTCTTGAACTCTACTCTTAACTCTCTCTTGAATGTGAATTATGAATTCAAGAGTTATGGTTTATGATGTGAAGGATCTCGTGATGATAAAGAAGACTCATGAATACATTCTCCTCATTCTCATACTCACTTGCTCGAGTCTTGAAACAAGTTAGTGAAGTTTGTAGAAGACTCCTCAAAAAGACTCGAAGGGAATTTCTCAAAAATGTTTGAAAGAACTCTCAAGACTTAACTCTTAGCTCTACCTTGAATTTGAATTATGAATTCAAGGTTATGATTTGTGGTAGGAAGGATATAGTGATGATTAAAATTGTTTTAGATAGTTAATCATGAGAAACGGTCGAAAAACATTGTCCGGGGAGCAAGTCCACGACGCGGAGATGCATTTTAATATTTGGTTGCGAATTAATTTTGAAACAGTGGGGCTCGTGATCTCTCTGCGATGTGTAGAGAGAAAGTTCACTTTTAAAGAACAGGTTCGCGCTGCGGACATGGTACATGTTTTCTCCCCAACTTTTTCTTCCTCGTTTTCTAACCCCAATTCGCCTAAATTCGATTATTTTTCTCAATTTCTCTTTAGATTCAGATATCCAATACATGTACACACGAATATAATCAAACACAACTCTAAAATCGACTTGATTCCCTCAAGAACTCATCAGTCTTATCTTAACTCAAGAACGCATGCCAATTTCAAGGACATAATTCAGGAACATCAATTCTTCATCTTTCTAGAATGAATTTAATGCTGAAATTAGCATGATTGGTGTGTGGGTGAAAAAAACCCAACACTATAGAAGCTTACATACCTCTTAGGGATCAAACCCATGGCAAAAATCTGCAGCAAACTCAAGAACCTCGACGAACGCCTTGATCCTTTACTCTTTTCTCCTCTTTTCTCTTCTTGAACTCTCAACTAAAACCCAAGGCTTATATTAGGATTATAAAACTGAACCTAATAGGATTAGACTCATAAAAACTTACTAAAAATGAATTAAATCTGATTGGGTAAGGAAAAGACCAAAATACCCCTTACTATTTTCGGGTAACTTTCCTTATTTGGACACCCGACTTCAAACGGGCATATCTCTCTCATATGAGCTTGAAATTTAGCAAACTCGGTGGCATTGGAAAGAGGATTCCAAGACCTTTAATTTGATATCTTGTAGTCCGCCTAACTCATCCTGTACTGAAGTTTATGGTCGTTTAAAGTTGACCCAAAACTTAAAGGAACTTAGTAATGACTTGAATGAACTCTCTTTAGTTCTTCTTGGAACTCAAGGTTCTAGATCTAGTGACCTTAACACTCAAGAAAATTTAAATTCCTTGGTAAAATCTTACTCACAACAAACAATGGTTAGAGTCTTAGCTCAAAAAATTTTCTGGGGTGTTACAATATCTCACCCTTGGGATCATTCGTCCTCCAATGAGGGCTGGACTGGGTATGGAAAGGGGTTAGTCTTACTAAGGTCTGAGTCTAATGGTATGCTCTTAATATATTCAAGCTTAACCAAAATCCTTAGGTTCAGGTTCTATACCTCTCTATAGGGAATCTCATCCCAAAACTATTACTCTTCTTCTTTACTACCACATTGGGCTCATATGAAGAACCACCTAATATTTAACAACTCCACATTCAAGCTTAGTACTCTAACAACTCTATGAACTCCTACTAACCAACTCCTTCGGAACTAACTAAGGGTTCTCATTTAACTATTTGTCATAGTAAAACCTCATCCTTCTCATTTATAATCTTAGACGGAATTATCACACCATCATTATCACGATAGGATCATTAACCTTCTCTTTCTAACATCACTCCATTACGAAAAGGACCTCTGAAAAGATATCTCCCATACTCTTTGGAACTCATTACTATCTTATTCTCAAACACTCTGACTTTATTTTTCATCTTGTCATCTCCCCCTTAGGTCTAAAGCTAACACTTGAAAGCTATGGACCTATTCCATCATCTCTAACTGGTGTACATCCTCTTTTACTCTAACACTCGGGAGAAGCTTATGTCATGACTACCGAACTCTCCATAAGAAGGTACTAAGACCTCTTTCTAAGGTGCTCTCTTGACCTCTTCTGATTACACACCACCTTAGTACACCTCTTAATGCTCTTGTTACTCTTGTGACTTAGCCACACTTCACTACCCTTATCTAAAGGTTAGGATCTCTCACTTGTACTACTCACATTTATTGTAACTAACAGCTCAATTCCTCACCTACTCTATGTCAAGTCTACCAGATCAAATCTCAAGACTAACATCATCACCCACATGTTGCTATTCTTTTGATCATGACACTTATCTCATATTCAAGCTTAATGTTCATTACTAAACCTGAATATCAATACGATTTCTCACCTACTATACTATACCTCATTACTTAATCAGTTATATAATATTCTGAACATCATGACCCTTTCAAACAAATCATAAGCCTAGGTTAGATCTACCCTTCGTGAATACTCTGTGCTTCTATTCAACACATATATTTAGCCTCCTCTAACACGATGGCACATTGGCATCAACTCTATTCTAGTTAAAAATATATATAATCTATCTCATCATGACTAGTAACTCTTACTGGGTGCATGACTATAATGACATAGCCTGCCTCATCACTATCTCCCTTTCTTGGATTACTAAACCTCTGCATACTTTCCTCTAACTCTAGGCTTTTTCACTACTACTGCTCATGATCTCGTTACTCATCCTACCTTTTCGGGTGAAAGTACTACCCAACCTCTAAACATACTTCCTCATAAGGATCTCAGCTAAAACAAGGCTTAGGGAAGAGAGTACAACTCGCTTTTAGCTCAAATGCACGATTCATATGAATATGGATGCATTCCTCTGAAATTGAACACTTACTCACTCATGGGCTTTTCTCAAGCTCCTCTAAAGTCACATGACTTCCTCAAGATTTTTGCTAAGAACAACTTATCGATAAATGACTGACTTTACTTTTCAACCAACTTTACTATAGGGGTACTCGAATCGATATGAGAACACACGAGTTAGAATAAGTCTCAATGACATAGCTCTATTGCACGATTTAGAGTATGAAAGAAGGGAAACTTTTGTAAAATGTCTATAGTCCCTCATTTATAGAAGTGGGCCCCTCACAACCATAAAAATAGACCCTACTGACATGGCTTCATAGACACCCTAGGACTCTTGAACTCTGTGCTTTGATACCAAGTTTGTCATGACTCGAGCCTATACCTTGGACATGGACGACACTCGAGAACCATTGTTGTCCCCCAAGCAAACTCTCATCCAAGCCGACTACAAGCGGAAGACTAACTCAAGCATATAAGGCTTAAAAACTAAATAAAAATTATTGAACTCAATTACATATCTTTAGCTCAACTGATTAACTCTGAATATAAATAATATATTCAATTCTCCATAAAATAGGAAACTTAAGAGTTTAAAACATTTAACAAAATAAATGAACAGACTTCTGTAACTCTACTGTCTATCTATGCAGCCTCTAACTGACAAAGATGGAAGTCAGGACAAGACCCACGACATCCTAACAACTGATATAATTGAAAGTACAAGTGGAACCCTCCTGAAGCAAGGAGGCTCGCCATAGCTAACTTGAACTGCATGCGGTATCAATAAAGCACCAGTTGATGATCCTGAATACCTATATCTGCATCATGAAATGATGCAGGCCAAATAGCTCAGTACATGGAATGTACGAGCATGTAAGGGGAATTCTAAAGCATAACATAAGCTTGAACTGGTGGGATAGAAACATACTTACCTCTTCTCAACTCAATTCAACTTAAAGAAACATAGTTCAACTCAACTCATAGAAAATAGGGCTCAACTCAATGATAAGGGTATTCAACTCAGTGTAATAAGGCTCAACTCAACAATAGGATATTCAACTTAGTGAAATAAGGCTCAACTCAATTATAAGATACTCGACTCTGGTTATTCAACTCTGGATACTCAAATCTGGATACTCAATTCAATATAAAGCAACAATACAAATGTAATATATGGAAAACTTTTAAAACAGTAGAAAGCAACTCAATAGATTGAAAAATTCAATAAAAACTCAGTTTGTTTGCAAGGATACAATATAGACTCTTTTTGTAAATGAAAATACAAAATAAACTCTATGTATATAAGAATACAAATTATCTCTGTGGGAGTTTCTCTAACCGACAACCATCACTATGAGCTATGTGATGATACAACGTCTTGCCTCACGCTGCTAGAGCTGTCCAATACCTTGCCGGGGTATAAAACCAAACTACTAAGTGGATCCACTAGTTTACGCTAAAAATTACTAAGGAATTATCTAAAAAGTATGACCCTTTTCTACCCATGCTAGCTACACGGTTTATGAGGACCTTGATTTATCTGAACTCAACTTGTACCCAAATCGGTGCTGGTGCTCAATACTACTGCCAAAATGTAACTAGCTCATATGTTTAAGTTTAAGTCTTTATGTGGTTTGAGATAATTACTCAAAAGCTCTTTTCGAAATCGGTGTTTCCTCTCTTGTTTAAATGTGGAAACATTTACTCTTTGGGAATACTCATATAATCTTTTGAAGAAAATGAACTTCACTTTTACTCTAACTCAACTCAATGTTCAAGTCTTAAAACAAGTTTTAAAGCATTTGGAAAGGACTTCTTAAAATAGGGTTCATGCCGAATTATGGACGTGAACGACTCAATTCAAGTTTTTTAATAACCATAGATAGAACTCAATACTTGGAACTCAAGAACTTCAATGATACTACTCATTTCAAGAATGCTCAACTCGGAGGGTTCATGCGGAATTATGAGCATGAACAATTAAACTCAAGGACTTCATGGGTATCTAATAGTCCCATGTTAGGAATATAATCTCAAAAGGGTTACGAACTCAATACTCAAGATTTAGAACTTGAAAATACTTCTCCTCTTAAAGATACTCAACTTATGGAACTTATGCGGAATTTATGGGCATGAACGACTCGACTCCAGGGTCTACATAACAACATGGAACTTGTATAAACGACACTTCTCATTCTCATACTTACTTCCTTAAAACTTAGTTCAAATCGATAGTTGATCTTAAAGGATTCACAATTGAACTCAAAGACTTTCTTGAACTCTACTTTTAACCCTCTCTTGAATGTGAATTATGAATTCAAGAGTTATGGTTTATGATATGAAAGATATCGTGATGATAAAAAAGGATCATGAATACATTCTCCTCATTCTCATACTCACTTGCTCGATTCTTGAAACAAGTTATTAGAAGTTTGTAGAAGACTCCTCAAAAAGACTCAAAGGGACTTTCTCAAAAACGTTTGAATGAACTCTCAAGACTTAAATCTTAGCTCTATCTTGAATTTGAATTATGAATTTGATACGCTCAAATTACACCTCCCTAAAGAAGCATAAGCGATCGTTATCAAGTAAAGAACCCAACCTGTAGGTTGGGGTCGATCCCACGAGGAATATGGTTTAGACTTAACTTTAACCAACGAGTATATCCGTTTAGTCAATGTATTTCCGAAAACAAGTAATTAAAGGGGGGGGGGGTTGTGAAACAAATTCAGGAAATTATGTAAGTAATCAATGAGCACGATTCAAACTTTAGTTATTATCAAGATGAAAAAGTAACTAGGGTGTACATGTTCCCCATAAGCTCATAACACGGTAATCCTATTAATAGCAATCCTTTCCTAGTGTATTACATGCAAAGTGATAAGTTAGGTATCTCTAAATCCTTGGTCCGACATTTAAAGAATTTCACCCTACACCTTGGTCCGGCTACGTGTGTATAATTTACTAACCCTTACCTTTACCTCATATTAGACATCACATCGATGTATGGCTAGTTTTCACTCTCACACCAATCGACATTAGACTATTAGATAGTATCACACTAAATCTATGTTGATAATTCTTTTCTCGTTAATTACCTCCTTGGTCCGGCAAGTAGTAACGAGGCAAGTTCTAACGTTGGCCACCGTTAAAAAGATTTCTAAGCGAAAGAATTATCAATGCATGCAATAACACTATTCAAGAATTACTTAGTTACTATTCATACGTTGTTAATCAGTCATGGTTCCCACAACCCTAGTTGTGGATTTAGTTACCCATAATAGCAAGACCACAATTCATATTTTTAGATGAAGAAATCATGAACTTACGTAATAA
>JAJOOF010009246.1:0-31822 GCA_029582545.1 Solanum lignicaule | reverse complement strand
ATTTTTTAATTATGAAATGTTTTCTTGGTAAAGAAAGTTTTAAATTCCTTATGGTTTTAGTGTCTATGCGATGAATGAATGCTAAGAGGCTTGTATTAGACCTCTTCGAGGTCGAGTACGTCGGTTACGACTAGGGGGTGCTCTCGGGTCGTGACAGTTTAGGTCCTCAGTATTCAGATCACGTGTAGATTGGTTCCCGATCCATATCCAGTAACATGAGTGTTGCTTCCTCATACTTTGAGAATAATAGACATGTTTTCAGATTTAGTCTTTTATTTAAGTTTCAATGTTTGCTGGAGTTAGCTGGGACATGTCCCAGAAACTCTAGCCAGTAGGGGATTTTCAAAAATAGTATTAGATCCAGCTTTAGTTTTGAGTGATTGTTCAATATCACTAAACTCTTATTTAGAACTTATATATTGATATTGGTTTTGGGTATTCCCCACTATTAGTTGTCTCATGATTTAGCTTTCACATTAGTTTATATTTTCATAGATTTGTTTAGTTTGCTAATGATATGCCATCTTAGGATTAACTTAGGGTCACTCTTGATCATTGGTCTAGTGTTTACGTTAAGGGCGTAGCCTCGTGGTGTGATAAAATTAGTATTGGAGCATAATGTTTAAGAGTCCTAGGATGTTTGAAAGCTACACTAAGTAGAGTCTCTTTCATGGGTGTGAAGTGCACCACATCTAATGAGAGAGAGGCTACGAATTGTTTTAGGAAAAAACTTTACTTTCTTGTTACTCTTATCGTGCGTGAGGTATGATCCAACTTCCCATTTCTAATTCTTCGTATTGCATTTCAGATCTTGCCTCCTCATAGAGCTTACGCCATGAATGCTAATGCCCACAATTCTAACGTAGTTCCTCCAGTTCCAGACCATTAGGTTTTGAATGCACAATTTTTGAATGCTATCCAACTTTTAACTTAGAGTGTGGCAAACTAAAACAATCCGCATGTCCCAGTTCCTACTAACACTAATGTTGGATCAGCTGCAGCTAGAGTTTGAGATTTTGTGCGAATGAATTTGCCTAAGTTTCTAGGGTCGCAGATTGGTGAGGACCCACAAAAATTCATTGATGAAGTTAAGAATATCTTTGAGTGATGCAAGTGATTGGTAATGATAGGGTAGAGTTGGCATCCTGCCAGCTTAGGGATGTAGCTCACATTTGGTTCACTCAGTGGAAAGAAAACAGGGGTGCGAATGCAGCTCCTGTGACTTGGGAATGTTTTACTGGAGCTTTTCTGGACAAGTTCTCCTCGAGAGAGTTGAGGAAGCCTAAGAGATAGGAATTCATGAAGTTGAGGCAAGGTTCCATGTCAGTCCAAGAATACGAACTGAAGTTCACCCGACTCTTCAGGTATGTGCCACACATCGTTGCCGATCCAAAGGCACAAATGAATAAGTTTTTGTTTGGGGTATCCGACTTGGTGAAGACAAAGTGCATAAATGCTATGTTGTTAGAAGATATGAATATCTCTAGACTTATGACTCATGCTCAGCAGGTTGAGGGAGAAAAGCTTAGGGATCAGGCTAAGCATAAAAAGAAGGCTAGGACAGGAAACTATGAATACTCTCAGCAGCTATCGGGTGGTGGAAATCCCTCACAGTTTCGCAAAAAACCATCAGCCCCAACACCTTCATCAGTTAGTGCTCCATCCCCAGGTTTCGACAGGATTGGAAAGGTAGGGCATGATGCTTTAAGTCTCAGGGGAGTGTGTTAGGTAACATAACCTACCCAACTCTTTCAAAGTGTGATAAGAACCATCGGGGCGAGTATCTTGCAGGCAAGGAAGGGTGCTTTAGGTGTGGACAGTCTTGCCATTGGTTGAAATATTTCCATTCTACAAGGCGGGGGCAGTGAGGTAACAATAATAACGCTGAGTCTACAATTGTAGCAGCAGCAGGTCGCCAAACTCAGCAGGGTACTTCATCTGGTACATGTGGAAGTTAGCGCTAGAACAGGTTGTATGCTCTCCAGGACCAGGAAGATTCTCTTGATATGGTTACTGGTACAATACGAGTTTGTCATTTAGATGTTTATGCATTGTTAGATCCAGGGTCTACTCTTTCCTTTGTAACTCCCTATATAGCAGTAAACTTCAGTGTCAGTCCAGAAACTCTTTCAGAACCCTTCTCGATTTCTACTCTAGTTCGTGAACAGTTATAGCTAGACTAGTATACAGAAATTGCCCTATCACAGTCTCTCAGAAAGTCACCTAAGCAGATCTTGTAGAGTAAGAAATGGTAGACTTTAATATCATTCTAGGCATGGATTGGTTACATTCCTGTTATGCCTCAGTCGACTATATGAGTAGGATCGTTCGGTTTTCAGTTTCCAAATAAACCAGCCTTAGAATTGAAGGGTAGTAGCTCAGTGCCTATGGGTCGATTCATATCTTACCTTAAGGCCAGAAAGTTCTTTTTCCCAAAGGATATATGTATCATCCTGTTCGGGTTAAGGATTCAAGCTCCGAAACTCCAACTCTTGAATAAGTTCCAGTAGTAAATTAATTTCCAAAACTGTTTCCAGAAGATCTTCCTGGAGTTCCTCTTGAAAGGGAAATCGACTTCGTAATTTACCTCCTTCCAGATACTCAGCCTATTTCGATTTATCCTTACAAAATGGCTCCAGCTGAGCTTAAGAAATTGAAGGAACATTTGAAAGACCATTTAGATAAGGGCTTCATCAGACCAAATATCTCTCCATGAAGTGCTCTAATATTATTCGTGGAAAAGAAAGATGGTTCTCTCATAATGTGCATAGACTATCATTAGTTGAAGAGAGTAACCATTAAGAATAAGTATCCCATCCCAGGATTGATGACCTGTTCGACCAACTTTAGGGTGCTAGTTGTTTTTCTAAGATATACCTCAGATCCGGCTATCATCAGCTCAGACTCAGGGATATTGACATCCCGAAGATAGTCTTCAGAACTCGATATGGTCATTATGAATTTGTAGTTATGTCTTTTGGACTAACAAACGGTCCTGCAACTTTTATGGACTTAATGAATAGGATGTTCAAGCAGTATTTTGACTTGTTTGTTATCATCTTCGTTGATGATATCCTCATTTACTCTAGGAATGAGGAGGAGCATGCGACTCATCTGAGAATTGTTCTGCAAAATCTCCAAGATCGCCAGTTATTCGCTATGTTTAACAAATGTAATTTTTGGTTACCATCAGTCGCTTTACTTGGTCATGTAGTATATAGTGAAGGAATTCGAGTGGATTCTCATAAAATAGAGGCAACGATGAAATGGTCCAAACCCACCTCCCCAACAGATATCAGAAGTTTCTTGTGTTTTGCTGGTTATTACAGGAGATTCGTTGATGGGTTCTCATCCATAGCTTCCCCATTGACCAAGTTGACTCAGAAAAAGGTCAAGTTTAAGTGGTAAGATGAGTCTGAGAAGATCTTCTCAAAAACTAAAGAGTAGGCTGAATACAACTCATGTCTTGACCCTACGAGATGGTTAAGACAATTATGTGATATATTGTGATGCATCCAGAGTCGGCCTAGGTTGAGTGTTGATGCAGAGAGGTAAGGTTATAGCTTGCAGTCGTATTATTTGCCCTATTGATTTGGAGACATTTCTTACATGGTTTTCACGTAGATATGTTCGCATATCATAAGAGCCTCCAGTATGTGTTCACTAAGAAAGAGTTGAATCTTCACCAGAGGAGATGGCTTGAATCCCTTAAGGACTATGATATGAATGTGCTTTACCATCCTGGTAAGGCCAATGTAGTAGTTGATGCCCTCAGCAGGTTCTGCATGTGTAGTGTAGCACACGTTGAGTAATATAAGAAGGAATTAGCAAAAGCTGTTCACTGGCTTGATCGCTTAGGAGTTGGCTTACAGACATGTCAGATGGGGGTGTGATAGTTTGGAATAGATCTGAATCTTCATTGGTAGAAGAGGTTAAGGAAAACAAGATAGTGATCATATACTACTTCAATTGAAATGTGCAGTTCATAGAAGAGAGTTGAGGTTTTATCCCAAGGGGGAGATGGTGTACTTCGTTAACAAGGTCGATTATGTGTTCCTAAGGAGGGTGAGTTAAGGCAGCAGATCCTTACCGAAGCCCATAACTCCAAGTATTCCATTCATCCAAGTGCCACTAATATATACCATGACCTGCAGAAAGTCTTTTGGTGGAACGGTATGAAAAGAGATACAGCAGACTTTGTGGCTAAGGCCCTAATTGTTAACAGGTTAAGGTAGAACATCAGAAACCAGGAGGTATGACCCAAGAGATTAACATTCCTACATGGAAGTGGGAAGGGATAAACATGGACTTCATTACGGGTTTACCTCATACTAGAAAATAACATTACTCCATTTGGGTGATAGTAGATAGAGTTACTAAATCCGCTCACTTCTTGGCTGTCAAGACTACAGATTCAGCGGAGGATTATGCTAAACTCTACATTAATGAGATAGTCAAGTTTCATGGGGTTCCTTTGTCAATCATCTCAAATAGAGGTCCTCAATTTTTCTCTTATTTGTGGAAATCGTTTTAGAAAGGTCTTGATACTCAAGTAAATCTTAGTACAACTTTTCATGCACAGATAGATGGTCATGCAGAACGTACCATTAAGACCTCAGAGGACATGTTGAGAGCCTGCGTGTTTGATTTAAAGGGCAGTTGGAATAATCATTTACCTCTCATAGAATTCATCTATAATAATAGTTATCATTCCAGTATTCAGATAGCCCCTTATGATTCATTATACGGTCGTAGAAAAGATCTGTGATTGGTTGGTTTAAAGTAGATGAAGTAGCTTTTATTGGGCCAAATTCGGTTCATAGAGCTATGGAAAAGGTTCAACTCATCAGGGATAGACTTAAGACAGCTCAAAGTCGTTAGAAGTCGTATGCAAATGTAAGGAGAAAGGACTTATAGTTTGAAATCGATGATTGGGTTTTCCTGAAAGTGTCACCTACGAAGGGGGTGATGAGATCTGGAAAGAAAGGGAAGCTCAGTCCTAGATATGTAGGTCCTTACAGAATCTTGAAGAGCGTTGGTAATGTGGCTTTGAGTTAGAGTTGCCAGCAAAACTATCAGCAGTCAATCTAGTCTTTCACATTTCCTTGTTGAAAAAGTGTGTGGGTGATCCAGCATCTATAGTATTACTAGAAAGTGTGTTGTGAAGGACAGTATCACTTATAAAAAGGTGCCAATTGAGATTACTGACCGTCAGGTTCGTAGGTTGAGAAATAAAGAAGTCACTTTAGTGAAGGTTTTGTGGAAGAGAGTCCGTAGAGGGAGCTACCTGTGAAGCAGAAGCAGCCATGAAGGCCAAGTATCCTCATCTCTTTCCTTCCGATTCCATTTCAGCTTTAGGTAATAGTTTCTCTCCAGTCTCTCAGTTTACTCTCGCGAAAGTCAGTCTAAGTATCATGTTTCTTCAGTTTTTCTTTCACTTTCGGCCTATTTGCATGTTCTTGGACTTCAGTTCAGTCAGGTTTCAGTTTGTAGTACTTAGTGGTATTATTTGCGGCTCTTTCCATCAGAACTTGGCTAGTTTAGACTTCGGTCGAACACAAATGTTCCCAAGGGGGAGATATTGTAACACCTCAGAAATTAGACTTAGAGCTTTTAGCAGAAAGCAACAGAAAAAGGTGAGCCACGAAAAGGTTCACGGACCAAGAAAGGGACTATGGTCCGTTACCCTCATCATGATTCACACCCAGCCTTAAGTGGTGGACCTCGGAGCCCTTCAAGGGTCATGGTCCTACTAACGGGCCATGGGACTACTCGTTGAAGTGAGGCAGAAGCTCACCAGGCTCAGGCATCAGAACACGGAGCCCTCAATGGGCTGTGGTCTCGATGACGAGCTGTGGTGACGCCCGTGGTTGACCCCCCCCACCCCACCCCTCCTTGAACCAGTACACTGGACAGCAGACAATGACCCACTTGACGGGCCGTGGTCCTTGTGACGGTCCGTCATAGGGTCCGTGGTCGGCCTCGTCAGAGTTTAAGTTAGTGGTCATTTGGTTTTTTCCCATATGGGTTGGGCACCTACACTACGTCGTTTAACCCTTAAACTACAACATTTTACTCAGTTTAAGCCTAGTAACTTAATCAAAACCTACCCTAGTCAACCATTCTCCTAAATTCATCAAACTTAGAGAAAAAAGAGAAGAAACATGCGATCGCTTTCTTAAGAACACGCAACAAGTCTTCTGCACTTCCGGCCCCGAAATTGAAAGATTTCTCCATGAATTTCGTCACCATGTATTTGGGATTTCACCATTGGGTTCCTTTCATCACCTAGGTCCGTAGAATTCAGTCATATTCTTGATTCCTATATTTTGCTTAGACCTAGGGTTTCTAAAACCATAAATATTAGTTGTGATTTAGATGTAAGAATATTCCTAATCAGATTATCATGTTTTTGTGGGATCATTGCTTAGTTCTTTGCATGAAATTCAGAACGCTAGTTGTGTATATTCTCATTGCTCATGCTAGGTCAGTTAAACAGATATACATGCTCTAGTTTTTGAATGTCACATTATTAGTATATAAAAAATTTATATTCTCAGATTTTGCATGTCAGTATTTTGAGTTGTTCATTATTTTAGTATATCAGTCATAATGTGTCATATACATAATCAGTTTGGAGTAGACTTAACACCGAGTGGACTAGTGTTTCAGTGTACCCTCACAGTTCTAGATCTATGTGCCCCCATAGGTTTATAAGTCCTGTTTGTGGGCATCATACTTAGTGATCATGCCACTCATGCCTTTATACCACTGGCAAGGTATATTGGGTCCACTTGATGGGGCATATACATCAGACTCCGCTTTTAGATCACGTGGTTTTATGTCAGTTAGTCATACCTCCCATAGTTAGAATCTAGTGTATTTGACCAGGTTTTTAGGTATATTTTAGTATTCAGTCTCAGTATGTTATGTATGTGGTCATTTCATTTAGTTCGGTATATTTCCGTATTTCCATCATTATCAGATTATATCATTACTTTGTATGCTTCGTTCAGTTTATATACTTGTTTCACTTTTATCCTATTATGCATGCTCAGTACCTTCCAAGTACTGACGCATACTCTGCGCTACATCTTTTCATGATGTAGGTTTAGGTCCTTAGCATTCAAATCACGCGTAGATTGGTTCCGATCCATATCAAGTAGAATTAGTGGTGAGTCCTCATACTTCGAGGACTATAGACATATTTTCAAATTTAATCTTTCATTTCAGTTTCAATGTTTGCTAGAGTTAGCTGGATCATGTCCCAACAACTCTAGTCAGTAGAGGCTTTTTAGACATAGTATTAGATTCAACTTTAGTTTTGAGTGATTGTTCAGTATCACTAAACTCTTATTCAAAACTTATATATTCAGACCAGTTTTGGGTATTCCCCACTATTAGTTATCTCATGATTTAGCTTCCGCATTAGTTTATATTTTCATAGATTTGTTCAGTTTGCTTATGCTATGCCCGCTCAAGGTTAGCTTGGTGTCACTCCTCATCCTAGGTCTCATATTTAAGTTAAGTGGGTAGCCTCGGGGTGTGACACTATCGACCAAACCCACATTAAAACAGTATTTAAATCATTAAACAACCATACCCATTAGCTAATTAAGCAAATAATCACATTATCACACCCCAAAAATTGGGGTTTTAGCTACACATAAAAAAAAAGAGAAAAAATTACCAACTATATAATCCATGAGCTGGGAAAAAGTTTCCAAGTGTCTACAATGCTCCAAATTGAATTAGTTCGAAAACCCAATTGCAATTCCTCAAAATTTCGTCTCAAAAACTTCAAAGTCTCCAATGTGAACTCATAAACTCAAAGAAAAGTAAACTTCCAAGAACTGTGGAATCAGAACTCTAGGGAACCTTCTACTATTCTTTTTAAATTTCAATTTATATTTTCCGTATTTTTTGCCTTTAGGTCCATTAGGCGAAGTAAGTCGCGCCTTGCCAACCATGTCGGCGATCCGCCCTTTGCTCCATTCCATCGCCGGTTTGCATTGGCCAATAGACTTCAGGATTCTGTGACTTTAGGCAATCAAGGTTGGTGTTGTCGAGTCTATCGGTGATCCGCCAACTGTCAATTTCTGTCGCCAAGTAGGTTCTTCCCAAGGGCTGGTACGTAGGAACTTTGGGCGAGCTAAAGAGCCGCTCGACGGTTCGCCGAGTGTTCTTGGCGATCGCCAAGACTACCTTTCTTCAACTTCTTCAGGTTTGTTGCTCATTTTTGCCCAATAATGTCCTTGCCTTGCTCCTTAGCCTTCATTGCTGCAAATCACCACTTTAACATCATTTTAGAGAATAAATTAGGCATTTGAGGACACTTAAACCATGAAAATAAAGCCCTAAATGAGTCAAAATCTCAGACTCATCAGTAGTCGCCTCTTAGCCTTCTTACTTTGGGACCATGGTTAGTTGCCTCTAGCCCAATTCATGCTTAAAGGAGTGGATAGTCGCCCCTTATCCAACTTACATAATAGGAACATGGATAGTTGCCTCTTGTTTAAATTTCATGGAATAGGGTAGTCGGCTCTTATTCAATCTATGTAATATGGGTACTCGCCTCATATTCTATCTTGATTTGGAGGTCCAGGGTAACCACCTCTAGCCTCATCAATTTCGTAATCTTTTAACTTAGATTCATTTTAGGTGAGCAAGCCTTTCAACCTAGAACTATTCAATGTGAGAAACTCATTCATATTAATAAATACATAATGGAAATCATGTGGGAAGAATCCCTTCCACAACAATCACATCAACAATACAAAATTCATCACATATGCTTCAATCACAAAGCAATCCACAATGTACCTTATCAATCCTATAAGAATATATCTAAACTCATAATTTCTCCTTTCATAACATAAAATCCATTTACATCAAATTCAACTTAGAAGCATGGGCTAGGCATGGGTGTCAGACCCCTATTTTCCTCATAATTAATGTGTTTTGAAAGAAAGAATTTTTCCAATTAAAGTGACATTTTGAAAAGAGATTATTTTATTTCAGAGTCGTCAATTGTAATTGAGTTTTGGTGTTCCAAGTCACCTTATTTGAATCCCTAATCAAAAGAAAGTTTGACTCTTTATTTTATTGGTTTGCGAGCTAGAAATTTGGGTAAGGAATTTTGTTGACCGAGTGAAAGGTATTAGGAACCCCTCGATCCCCGTGGTTCTAGCGTGGTTGCTTTATTGACTATGTATGACTTAAATTAATTTTTTGGATATTACATTATTAGCTTAATAATAAAAAATGTGATTTACCCACATTCTTTGGTTTAGTTTAAACCTATTTATAACTACCTTATTTTATTAATATATGTCCATTAATTAAAAATATGTATATGCATTGAAACTACCTTAATATATATCCTTTCTCATGTTAAATGTTGCTTAAAATTTCGCCTCAAGCCACATTTGGGCCAAGTTCTACATCAACAAAGTCATGCCATTGAATTTTGATATCTAAAGCTCACCACACAATGCATTTGAAACAATGAGGTCGAATTAGTTTTAGCCTTAACTTTAAGCAAAATAATTTCTCAAGTATTACATAAATATATTGAGAGATACCAATAGAAGTCTATAGGTCACAACAAAGTTGGTCTGTCTAGCCAAATAGTTTAAGACTTTATTTTTTTTTCTTATGCACACTCCTAAGTATGTTTGTACCAACCTAGTCAAATTTTTTTTCTAAATTATAAAAAAAAAATTCTTATAAAGAAATGTCGTACCCAAAAGTTTAGCAAGGCTAACTTTAAGATCCACGACTTGAAACCACGAACAAAACCTTGAGCTCTAAACTTAATTCACAAAATGAAGCTATCTTTTCTTTTCTTTACTTTTGCTATTGTTTTTCTGTGTTTTTTCTCTATCGTCTATTCTCTGTGTATTTCTGTGTTTCTCGTGTGTATTTTTCTTTCTACTGAACGTGTATTTTTTATAATTTTTTTGGGTGCGAGTTTGGTGCTAATTAAAAGGAAAGTGAGAGAGTGAGTAATGAAATTTCGTTGAAGATTTAGATGAGAATTTTTAGGGTGGGATAAAGGAAGAAAACAAAAGAAATAATAATTAATAATAATAATAAAACAAGGAACAAACGAAGAGAAAAAAAAGAGAAAAAGAGAAAAAAATAAAATCGTGTGATGTAATTTTTTTTCCAGAAAAATCGTGCCACATTGTGAAAGAAAAAAGAAGAAGAATAAATAAATAAAATAATACACAAAATGGGAGGAGGGTTTTTAGGAGAAATAAATTATGGAAGTTACGGGTAATTTGGATAAAGGGTAAGGTAATTTGCAATTTTTAGGACTCTTATTTTCTTTTTTCATAATATATATTATTATTTTAGGCTAGTAAAAGTTGAAGGATTAAAAACATTAAATTCACCAGCTTTATTTATTAAAATTTAAACATAAAGAGATCTCAATTTTTTTAAAAAAAAATCATTTTAAATACAACCCTACTGAAATAAAAATATTTAAGTATTAAAAATGGTGTAAAATAAATTTTGGTAAAAAATTAGATGATCACAATGGGTACATGAAATTCATCATAATATCATAGGATGCACTAAATTCATTCATAAATAGTCATGATTCACTCAATTGAATCAACATACACAAACACCCACAACTTAGAAGAAAACCCTAATTCAATTTGGGAATTTCTACTTTTCAATTGGGAGAACTTAGGGGCTCCATGGATTCAAGGATTCCATAGATGAAAAGCTATCATACATTACTATTAAAGCCCACAAATGCTTGAGGAAAGGAGACTTGACCTTCAACCCTAGCTTGAATCTTCTTCTTCAAACTTCTAGAGAGAGAAATATCTTGGAGAGGAAGAACTTTGGTCTTCTTTTGGAATTTTAGGAGAATGACCTGAATGCACTAATTTGGGGTTTGAAAACACTTATATAGGGGTCTTAGACATAGGCAAAATGATGTAGTATAGAGATAAATTAATTAAGAAAAAACCCAACTACCCCTAATATTAACTGCCGACTGCCAACCTACGAGATCCCACCGACAGACCGTGCACTAACCAATGGTCCGTCCTGCTCAATCATCACTAGATTCAGAGAAATGGGCCTTACCTACGGCTCTCTGACCATGGGACATGGACCCATTGACAGTCCGTGGGTCTGGCTTTGGGTCCTGCCTTTTTAAACATTTTCGATGGCTTATCCACGACCCACCTATGGTCTGTTGTCCCATTCACGGGCCGTGGTTCACCTCCGTTGATGGCAGCTGCAATTTTTGGAAAAATGATATTTGGCCCTCTCTCAAAACCGAGGTGTTACATATCATTATCTACAATAGATGGAATTTTGATTTATTATATTCCTACACAATACGAATGTAAGTATTTGTGAAAGGGGGTTGAAGGTACTTTCTATAAATGGAACTCACGAAATCTTGGAAATTCTATATTATAACTATTTCGAAATTATTACCTGATTGACATTTCTTCACCATATTTTGATACTTCCTACATTACCCTGAATTTTAAAGTAATTCTTTTTTGGCCGTATAGGACATTTTATTAATTAACCAAAAACTAAATTAAAGTTCTGGCCCAAGCCCAAAATAAAACAGTCAAATCAACCTTTTCTAATTTGGTTAGGTCAAAGGCAACATTCAATAACCCTATCTCTAAATGCTAACTTCAGCTTCCTCTTGAGCTCACTTTCCTTTCTTTCCTCTATGTTGCCTCCTTGCTCTCAGTTGAATGTTACACTACTCCTTCTTCTCTTCTGGGTTGTATCAGCTCCATATCCCTATGTTGTCATCTCCCTTCTTCTTACACAAGATGTGTCATTACACCAAGGTAATGTAACACCTATCTTCTCCCTTCTTTTCTTCATCACTGTTCTAATTCTTTACTGGTTCTCTAGGTAAAAGGGTTTTAAGTTGGAAAAACATATGCTAGAATTTTGAAATTTTCTTTCGTGTTAAAAATTAGGCCAAAAAGGGAAAGTTTTTTATCACGAGAATGAAAGGAAACTCTTTAATTTCTTAACAGGAAGGTGTTAATTACTCTATTCCAAATCACACAGGTTGTCATTACACATTACTAATAGATTCCCAATATATATATATATATATTTCAATGATTTGAGAATAAAACTTAAAATATTTAAAATTATATTCATATAGTGGGGTCCTATAAATCTCATGATGGGATATGGATTAGTCATCATGGATATGAAGACCATCAAGTAGATTAGAATTATTTTGAAAAGCTTAGAAGATTAATGAAAGAAGCATGGAAGATCTACAATATACTAAAATGGAAATTTCAGTAAGAGATGACTACATTTTAAATAATTAATAGGCTAGACTTTCCTTGGTTTAAGCTCAAGGTTATTATTGTAACTAGCTTAGGTTAATTTATCTACTTTAAAAAAAATTAGAAACTAGGGTTTATTTTAGGGGTTAGTTTTTGAATGAACATCTGATGTTTAGGCTCCTTTATGAGTTTAGGAAAATCCTAAGATCTGTTCAATTGAACCCTCTTGATTACTTGGGTAAGTCTTCACTTGTATGAGTTATATTTCTTTTCATTGTTAGATTTTATTCTAGTAATTAAATGTCTTTTAGTTGCTGGATCTTCCTTTTTTTTCCTTCTAAATCTCCCTGTCTTACTTTTTGTTTCTTAATCGGCTATCTTGTTTGTTTGGTTGTAGTTCACTTTATTATTCTTGCATCAAGAGTTACATCAATTTGTATCTCTCCCTATTCCTTTCAATTTCTAAACCATATATCGTGCTTTCTTAATTCTGGGTCACTTTATTATTCTTCCATCTAAAATAACATCATTTAACGAACACATGTACTAGGCAACTCTATCCTTCAAAGCATAAGCAGAAGAAATCACCTAGATTTTTCGCCTCCTCTAGAAATTACACTTGATACCTCATGTTTCTAAACTCATTTCATTGACAGCCAGGTAATGTTTTGGTTTTTATGCTAAAAAAGTTAAACTTCGGATGTAAAAGGTATCTCCTCTAGTTAAAAATTTATTGAATTGCCTTTTTCATTATGTTCCATGAACCTTACTATTCTAGGTAGGTATTAAATAATTTGTGTACACCTCCAAGTTATGAAGTTATTTATTCCTTCAAAATCCAATTATTAAGTTAAGGTAGTGTAATTTATAACTTTTACATATCACCTATAGATCAATTCCTCCTCGCTCGGATCCGAAAAACCAAGAGAATTTACCCCAACTAGGTTAGAATTGGCACATAGTTGTTGTTTATATCAATAATTTTTTTGACAAATGCCTTTATAATAACTTCCTGATAATGATTAATAATGTAAACCTTTTATACCACCATGATCAAAAATTTTCTTGCTTTGGTATTCACTTAAATTTTGCTTAGTTTGGTATTGGATTACTTAGCATTTGTATTTTGCAGTGGGTGTGGAGTTATTGTTTTCCAGATATCTAATTCAAAGTGTAACTTGACTTAGACCACATTGATCCATAGCTTATGTAAAAATATAGGACATAAAAGAAAATTGGTTTTTCTATAAATAATCATTTTTTTCTATATTTAAGTATTTGGACAACCTATTAAATGTTGAGACATTTAATACGAGAATTTTGGTAATTTTGAATGAGTATGTTTTGCGTACATTGACAATAATGATGTTTCACCCTATTCAAACATGTCATAACAAAGCGTGTTGAGCTTATTCAGGCAGATGTTCCCACCAATCATGACTTAAAAAATTGTCACACTTTTCATGAGGAAGTGACTCATCTGATAGAGTTCCACAAAAATTTTGGTGTCTATAAATGTTCCTTACTTCAAGGGTTGTCGGAGTGTAAACTTGATGAAACTCTAAGACGAGACTTGAAGTACCCATAAAAATAGTTTATCGATCTTTGTGGTTTGTGGCTTCAGATTTGCATTTGATATGTGAGAGAGGAGATGAAGGGTAAATATGGTCCCACTGGGAGCGCAAATTTGTTTACAATATTTTTTTTCTCAAATAAAAAAATATATTGCAATTACATATATAATACTAATTTTACTCATAAAGATTGTGAGTACATATCTATTTATCCCTTAATTTTTTTCTCTTAAGATTTCTCCATGATCCAAGGGTTATTACTGTCACTCGAACTAGGATGATGTAGACTTCTTTAGGATTTATTTGATCTTCATGAAAGGATGTTGTGGATCTTGTTGAAGTATTTGGTTTTCAAAAGGAATGCACCCACACCCACATCTTGATCACTTTGTAAATATTTCATGAATATATGGAATTTTCGAGAGCCTCTTCAAGGACATATATTAGACTTTATAATAGTGCGAGCTAGAGTTTAGGATAAAATAGTCTCCAAGAACCCTAACTGAAATTGGACTCGTCTTTTAGAGTCCCAAAAAATTTGATGTCTCAAATGTTGAGTTCTTGTCCCTTGAATTTTTTTTGGGTCACATAGTTCACTTAACTTTATTACTGGATAGAGTTTTATTGTTTGAGGTGTAATCAACTGTTCCAGAAGAGGTCTTATTCTAAGAAATGTAGTATCTTTATTGAAGTCAGTCAACAAAGATCGCACAAGGAAGGGACTCAATAACATGTCAAAGCACCTTGAGGAAAGTAGTTTCTCCCTTATATCCAAACTTGTTCATAAGATCTAATTTCTCATAATCCTCAACAGTACAACATATATGCCTTTGCAGATCTTGCGAGGCATAAAGGATGTTCTTGTGCAGGCTAACCTTAAGTGCAGATTGAGCATAACATTCACTATTTACAAAAGTGAACCTCAAATCAGTAATTAGTCTTGGAGTCAGTCCCGAATATTTGAAATAGATATGTGTTTGTATTAACATCTTTTAGCACTATATATATCTCCAAGAAATTTCAAGTGCTGATAGCATCGTGGAATCTCAAGTTGCATGTAAGATCTGTGAGTTAGGGTTTGAACAAGAAGCGACGGATCATGGATCTTGTAATGTAGCAAGGATTTCCAAGTACTAGACATTGACTAGTTTCTCTGCATTCACGGGGAAGTGCCTTGGCTTAGATGAATCAATAAAATCAATGTTTATCCCAAGCCATTTTGATAAATGATAAAGCTACTACTTCCCCGCCCGAGCTGAGGTACGCACCTATCAGTGCCTCAACCACATCATCTTCTCTCTGTCTTCTAATCACCTGCTTTACCCTACTCTGCACTATTACTAAAGGCATTAGGAACTCTTCGCCAAAGTAGTGAACTTGAGAATTATCACAAGAAATGAGCCCCAGTTTAAGATCGAATGGTTCATTACAAGTAAATCTCGGCATATTACGAGCACATCCAAGCTTGCATAATGCAGCATTGGAAATGAATTTATTTTTTCTTAATGCTGAGTGGACCATTGTAATGATCTTCATAAGTCCTAAAAAATTATATACTGATAACATATTTGAGAAAAGAGTTTCCAAGTTTCTCAAGTGATTCCAAATGAAACTAAGAATGAAGGAGATAATGGTCGACGGGCTCAACCTAATCCTTCGTCCGGTCCTAGTGGGGGTTAGAAGGAAAATATATTCTATGCACTCTAGACTTTCCAGGAGTGCAAAGAATCATTTCTCTAGTGGGGGCTAGAAGCAAGGGTAATATATACTTCTTAATTTAAATCATGTTTATGCCATCACCTATTATAACATCTAACATGTCTTATTTTTAAGATTTCAGAAAAATTACATTTTAAGAAGGCTTATCCATTTACAGCCCACATATATGTTCGATGTACGGTCCAAACGTGAGTGGCCATAATGATCTCTGACAACTTCTTTAAATACGTAAAATCTAACCTATTCTCTCATTTTTCTCTCATTTCACTTGATTTCAAGAGCTCCGAATCCCTTCTCCTCTCATCCTAAGTCTAGGTAAGTGTTTTTCAATGCCTCATGAATGATAAGCACGCCTTTATAAAATTCTATTTTTCAAATAGATATATACGTGTAGTGACTGATCAATTTTGTAACATTTGTTTCTACTTTAAATTAAATTTTACATATATAAAAGTTTGTGAATTCGGGACCTCAAGTAGAAGACCAATTAAAATGTTTTTCAGATAGATATATATGGGTAACGACTGATCAATTTTCTAATTGATTTCTCGAAGCTTTTAAATTGCAGTGATTGTCTCTAGCTAGAAGTTCTAGGATAGGGGCCGAGCTAGGTAGCGTCGAGGGGTTCATCCGAGTGAAAAATACACTATTTATATTTAGTTAAAATTAATTTAATAAATAATAATTAGTTTTAAGTTGATTTTCAGTTATGCATAAGCATGATATTTTTTTAGATAAAACCATGAGTAGCAAATAAAAATATATATATTGTTTAAGCTTTGATGAAATGATATTCCTTATAAATAGTGTGGTTATAATAAGCATGAATTATACACACTTGCAAATATAATATACACACTTGAAAATCAGTTTAATTGGTCTTCTACTTGAGGTCCCAAATTCACAAACTTTTTCTATATGTAAAATTGAATTTAAAGTAGAAACAGATTTAACAAAATTGATCAGTCGCTACACATATACATCCATTTGAAAAATAGTATTTTCTGAAGGCATGCTTATCATTCATGAGGCATTTAAGAACACTTACCTAGTCTTAGGATGAGAGGAATAAGGTTTCGGAGCTCTTCAAATCAAGTAAAATAAGGGGAAATGAGAGAATAGGTTAGATTTAACGTATTTATAGAAGTTGTCAGAGATCATTTACAACCACTCACGTTTGGACCATACATCGAACATGTATGTGGGCCATAAATGGATAAGCCTTCTTAAAATGTAATTTTTTTTAAATCTAAAAATAAGACATGTTAGATGTTATAATAGGTGATTGCATAAACATGATTTAAATTAAGAAGTATATATTACCCAAATAGATGGCATAAACATGATTTAAATTTCTTGATGCTTATGCTTTGCATGATCCCGGTGCTACCTTGTCTTTTGTGACGCCATATGTGGCCAATAGGTTTGACATGCCTCCAGATGTGTTATTAGATCCTTTCTTTATCTCTACTCCTATTGGTGACTCTATTGTAGCTAAGAGATTTTACATAAATTGTCTTGTCTCTTCATCCAATAGATTCAATCATGTTAATCTTTTAGAGCTTGATATGCTAGAATTTGATGTTATTCTTGGCATGGATTGGTTGAATTCTTGTTATGATTCTATTGATTGTAGAACCCAAGTGGTCAAATTCCAATTTCCAAAGGATTCTATCCTAGAGTGGAGAGAGGGAAATTCTATGCCTAGGAGTCATTTTTTTCTTGTTTTAAAGCTTGGACGATGATTTTTAAGGGTTTTTTATACCATCTTGTTCGGGTGAGGGATATGTATTCTGAAACCCCTACTCTTGAGTCGATCCTTGTTGTTAATGAGTTTCTTGAAGAATGATTTACCCAGTATTCCTCCCGAAAGGGAAATAGACTTCGGTATTGACCTTCTCCAAGATATAGAGCCTATCTCTATTCCTCCTTATCGAATGGCTTTGACAGAACTTAAGAAATTAAAGGATCCATTGAAGGATTTCTTGGATAAGGATTTCATCCGACAAAGTATCTCTCCATGGGGAGCTCCAGTTCTGTTTGTTTGGAAAAAAAATGGTTCACTCCGTATGTTTATTTACTACAAGCAATTGAGCAAGGTTACAATTAAGAATAAGTATCCTCTTCTAATGATAGATGACTTTTTTGATCAACTACAAGGAGCAAGTTACTTTTCAAAGATTGACCACTGGTTGGGCTATCACCAATTGAGGGTGAAAGAACATGATATTTCGAAGACCAGTTTTTTAACCCGGTATGGTCATTATGAGTTTTTAGTGGTGTCCTTTGGCTTGACCAATGCTCTAGCCTTATTTATTGATTTCATGAATAGGGTGTTTAGACAGTACATGTATATGTTTGTGATTGTGTTTATTGATCATATATTGATCTTTTCAAGGAGTGAATATGAGCATACTGATCATTTGAGGATTGTGTTGCGAGTCCTCAAGGACCAACAAATCTTTGCAAAGTTTAGCAAATGCGAGTTTTGGTTGAGATTTGTTACCTTTCTTGGTCACATTATTTCTGGTAAGGGTATTGAAGTACATCCTAAGAAGAAGGATGCAATTGAGTGTTGTCCTACACCTCTTTCCCCTTCGAATATTAGAAGTTTCTTTGGTTTGACTTGTTACTATAGAAGAATTGTGAAAGGGTTTCTTGAATTTCCTCTCCATTGACAACATTAACTTAAAAGAAGGTTATGTTCCCATTGTCAGAAACATGCAAGAAGATTTTCCATGAATTGAATGATAGACTTACTTTTGATCTGGTGTTGATTTTATCAGAAGGAATCGATGGGTTTGTTGTTTATTGTGATACTTCAAGAATTGGGTTTGGATGTGTCCTTATGCAAATTGGGAAAGTCATTGCCTATGCTGCAAGGTAACTTAAGGTGCAAGAAAATAACTATCCTACCCATGATTTGGAAGTAGTGGCAGTTGTGTTGGCTTTAATGATTTGGAGGCATTATTTATATGGTGCTCATCTTGATATCTTTACATGTCACGCCCTAAGGCTAATCCCTTGAAGTTATGGGACCTAGGATCATGAGTGACCCCACACTAACCCTATGTCTGTCATACATCAAGCATACTACGAATAACTAAATAAGACATGTACTATGCAAGAGCTAAAATAATGGATAACTAAAAGTGGGGAAAAACCCAACTAGTCAGAATATATAGAATATAATGAGAGTCTATTGAAGACTGAAACACTACTTAACAACTAAGACTGCATCTACTACTATGTCTGAAAAGCCTCTAACTGAGTTGAGTTGCTGGGACATGCCCCTAGTTAATTCTAACAAAAACCAAAAACTAAAAGTAAAGACTAAAATGAAAGCATGTATGTTGTTCTCAAAATATGAGGATTCACCATTGAAACTACTGAATGCGGACCAAGAATTGATCTATGCGTGGTGTGGATGCTGAGTATCTGAACCTACATCATGTAACGATGTAGTGCGAAATATGTGCTAGTACCTGGAATGTACTAAGAATGCTGAAAACAGATACTAAGCTAAATAAAGTACATAGGGTGAATGATGAGTCCACAAATTGGACTCATTTAGGGATTTATTTTAATAGAAATAGTGTCCTCAAATGCTTATTTATTCTAAATATCTTATGAAAACACTTAAGTTTAAGGTATTTGAAGTTTTAGTG
This sequence comes from Solanum lignicaule, assembly GCA_029582545.1. Taxonomy (NCBI): domain Eukaryota; kingdom Viridiplantae; phylum Streptophyta; class Magnoliopsida; order Solanales; family Solanaceae; genus Solanum; species Solanum lignicaule. The sequence goes on along the minus strand of JAJOOF010009246.1, from coordinate 12,556 downwards.
GAAGCATCGACACTTAGGCGCAAAAAAGAACAAAGAGGCTGAAAAGAACGAAGAGGCTGAAGCCTGAGTGCTTGGCGATTTGCGGAAGGGATACACTTCGCCCTTTGTTCCAGTACGCGAAGCCCTGAAGGAGCAGGATCAAAAAGGCGATGAAAGGAGCAGTCGGCGTTTCGCCGAATAGTTCTACGAAGTAGTACTATGCCACTCAATGACACAGAGCACGCCGATGTTAAAGTCTAGTGCAAGAAGGCGATGTACTACACCAAACGGTAAATCACTGAGTTAATCGGCGATTCCGACTAACCTCGCCGAGCGATCCACCAACACTATTTTCTGAAGTCTATAAATACTAAACTCTTTATTAATTTTAGAGGAATTAACTTTTAGAGTTGAACAATTATTATAATTTCCAGATAGAATAGTAATTTTTGCTCTAAGTGAGAGGGTTTTGGATACTTTGAGGAGAAGAGGGTTTTCATCTTCATCATTTGGAGTTGGGTCTCTTGGATTCTTCATTCTTGGCCTGTAACAAGACTTAAATCTTCATACCCAATTGAATGCAAACTCATTTAGGTATAAATTTATATCTCTTGATGTGTGGCTAAAAACCCCAATTATTAGGGTGTGATTTAGCGAATATGGGTTAAGATATTTGTTGGGTCTTGCTTGCTGATAGTTTATTTGTATTTTAATTGTGATTTCACCTAGTGGTTGTGGTTTAATTTAATGGGTTTGTAGTTGCAAAGACAAAACTACCCATGTGTTTTCGGCTTGCTCGAGAGAGAGGTCGCGAAACCAATACCGCTAGACTGAGGGCCCAAGGAGTGGGTCGACATGAGGTTCATCCTGAGAGGGTGAGCCCTAGTCCTATATCCTAACACTCAGCATGAGAGAGTGAGTGGGGTAAGGCGTAGGCTGGCCTTCATGCTGCAAGTGGATGTCCGAGAGGAACCCATTTAGAAAGGGGTAAGTTGCTCGAGAGAAAATTTATTTCCACATAAAGCTTAGCCTAGTCACTATTATTCTATAAATTATCTAACGAAAGCATGTACCCAATAACTTAGATTAACCCGTATTCCGGTCACATCACATGAATCCCCCTCTCATTGCTTAGATTTCTTGTTGATTTTGTTGTTTTTAGCTTACTTGTGACGAAACCCCCATTTGTTAATTGACACTTTTGTGTCACCCCCTTAATTTACTATGTTTTTAATAGTTAATGTCTTTAGCTATGACTAGTTAGAACTAAATTTTATTTTCCTATTAATTCTCAAAAACACTCCCTTGGGACGCGACCCCAACCCTTGGTTGGGTTACTATATTATCAATGATCGTAGACACTCATACCATAGGCTAGTGTCGTTGGTCACGATAAGCATCAAAATGGCGCCGCTGCCGGGAAGTGGTGTTATTTGAGAATTTTTAGATTAGTAGAATTTTTGTTCTTCTTAGTTGTAGTTTACTAATTTAATTTTTAGTTTTGTTCTGTTGATTGTGTAAACATTTCAGAAAGCATGAGTGTTAACGGTAGTAATGGGAGCCAGGTGGGCCATCAGGACGACATCGACAACCTCAACAATGTCCAAGAGCCCAACATCAATGATCGACATCTCATGGGAGGTGTTGGTGCCATCCGTCTACCTCCAGCAGAGGGAAATACAGTGTTCCACATAACAAGCACCATGTTGCAACTTTTGCAACTAAAGGGACTCTTTAGTGGATTAGCTCATGAGGATCCACATGAGCATCTTCGAAACTTCATAGATGTGTGTGGACCTTTCTCGTTCAATAACATCTCTCAGGAATCAGTTCTATAAAGACTATTCCCTTTCTCATTGATGGGGGAGGCGTGCAAGTGGCTAGCTGAGTTGCCATGTAATTTGATCACTTCGTTGGAGGAGTTAGTAACCGCATTTAATGTGCCATTTTTCCCTCCCTCGAAGATGATGACTATTCGGGATAGCATCCAAAGCTTTAAGCGTCTAAATGGAGAGCCTCTGCACGAAACTTGGCTCCGGTTTAAGAAACTGGTGCTACAATGCCCAACCCATGGTCTACTTAATAATGTGCTCCTTCAATACTTCTATCGGAGTCTAGACTCGGTAAATAAAGGTGCAGCTGACCAACTCTCGCCCGGAGGCTTAATGCAACAACCATATGCAATAGCAGCTCAACTTCTCGATGGCATGACAACCATCAGTAGGGTGTGGTACACCCGCGAAGACCAGGTCTCACCGGTCACATTTCAGCTATCTAAGGAGTAGGTTGAAAAAGACAATGAGAGAGGCCAAATCATGGCCAAAATCATGACGCAACTTGACATTTTATCCAAAAATATCATGGGGGTTAGTTCCCGTGGTGTCAATGTTGTGGGATTCGGGGGTGCGAATCCTGAGGAAATGAAATTTGAAGCCATGTATGACGACGAAGTAAATTTTCTAGCCAACCAAGGCGGGGGCTATCGTTCAAACTACCCAAGGCAGGGTGGTAACTAAAGATGGGTTAGATACGATGGCTGGAAAGATTGAGATCGTGAATGGAGGGACCGAAATCCAAATTGGAAGGATGGGGAGAAGGATAAATATGTACCTCCCCATGAGCATCAGAAGCCCAAAGATTTGGAGGTGGTAGGTTAGAGGATATGCTCTCGCGTATCCTAAACAAAGTTGAAGGGTTAGACAAAATGCTAAAAAGCATGAAACAAGACATGTCTACCCTTAGCCAGACCGTCACCTCTCATTCAGTTTCAATCAAGCAGTTAGAGACCCAAGTGAGTCCTATTTCATCTCATCTAAATAGGAGACAACAAGGGGGTTTGCCTAGTGATACTATGGCTCACCCCAAGATTGAGGTCTGAAGGTGGACTTGCGTTGTGCCACGATGTTAACTAAGGTGTTGTTTGGGAGGCAACCCAAAACCCTGTAAGTGTTTCCTAATTACTAGTAGAATAATGGTGTGTTGTTTGTACATGTTAAAGTAAGGGAGGTGATTGAAATAGTATATAGAGGCAAGCAACAGTTCAAGTTGGCAGATCGGTGAACACGATTCTATCCGCTGTTTGACTGAAGGCACTGTCAGCTTGGATCCTGTAAAACTCGGTGGTCTGGAGAAAAGTACTGGCGCATCGCCAACCATGTCGGCGATCTCTATGTAGACCGCCATTGGAATCCTCACACGAGCTGCATACCCTGTTACATTTGGCGAAGAAACTATACACGTGGTGCTTCACCGAGTGAATGGGCGAACTTATCTCACATCGCCGAATGGGCAGAAACTGGATGGTTTTTGCAAGCCATAGGTTTAAAAGTTCTATTTCATTCATTCTCTCACTGCTTCGTCCTATAAAACTAACACCTGCACCCCAGCCTTATATTTCTTGTACTTTTAGAGTATTTTAGTTGTTGAATTGTGCTCGGAGTTGGATTGCATTGTTGCCTAGGACTTCATTAGTATCTATTCGGCATCAAAGGTTGGTAACTCAAACCCCGTGTTTAAGCTATTAACATCGTACTCATTTGCATAAATATACCAAGGAAGATAGAGCCAAAAGAAGGATTCATATTGATCCCACCATTCCTCCGTGGAGACGCAGATTCTACACAGCCATAGATTCCTTTTTGGTGGCTCATGATGTGGATAGAATGGGTGAGGCTAACATCGCTGCAGAAGCTAAGGTAAATGAAAACAATGCGAACCAGAATAGAAACACTTCGTAAGCCATTATTTTATATCAAGCTGATGCATCAAACACCAATGCAGATGAAGTGGCTGCATAAACATGACCCCCCTATTTACCTTCCGCTCTGAGTTTCTTTATTCTTACTGCTGAATATTTTGTTATTTGCATTTAAGGATAAATTGTTTTTATTTGTGGTGGGGTGAGGCCCACCTTTCGTGTGCTATTTGATGTTCGTATTTTGTGATTATATTTGGGTTGTTCTGCTTTTAAATTGTGTTAATACTGCTTTATGTGAATGTTTGAGCTTGAGGCTCCTTTTATTTTTAATTACAAAATGATTTTGATCTCTTCCGAAAATTTTTGAATTTTTCGCACATTTGCCACCCCTTGTGTGTTGAATATGGTTGTTCTTTTGCAAAATTTGTGTCTCGGTTTCGATCAATATCGATGACTTTAATAGTGCTATTAATTGAACAAACATGAATGTACGGCTACGATGAGACCAAATGAAGTTGCATAGACAATATGAGAACTCTTTGCATCTCGTTGTGATTAGCCATTTATCGAATTGATTCTCTTGTAATGATTGTTGCACATTAGTGAAAGTGTGTGGTCTTGTTTGACTTAAGTGTTACTGTCACGCCCCGAGCTACCCCCGAGACGTGGACACGAGACTTAGGACTTAAGCGAAAGTGTGTGGTCTTGGTGATTTGCCAAAGGGACGCACTCCGCCCTTTGTTCCAGTACGCGAAGCCCTGAAGGAGCAGGATCAAAAAGGCTATGAAAGGAGCAGTCAGCGTTTCGCCCAATAGTTTCGCGAAGCAGTACTATGTCGCCCACTGACACAAAGCACGACGAAGCCGAAGGCTAGTGCAAGAATGCGATGAACTACACCAAACGGCGAATCGCCGAGTTAATCGGCGATTCCAACTAACCTCGCCAAGCAATCCGCCAACTCTATTTTCTGAAGTCTATAAATACTAAACTCTTTATTAATTTTAGAGGAATTAACTTGTAGAGTCGAACAATTATTATAATTTCCAGATAGAATAGTACCTTTTGCTCTAAGTGAGAGGGTTTTGGAGACTTTGAGGATAAGAGGGTTTTCATCTTCAAGATTTGGAGTTGGGTCTCTTGGATACTTCATTTTTGGTCTGTAACAAGACTTAAATCTTCATACCCATTTGAATGCAAACTCATTTAGGTATAAATTTCTATCTCTTGATGTGTGCCTAAAAACCCCAATTCTTGGGGTGTGCTTTAGCAAATATGGGTTAAGATATATGTTGGGTCTTGCTTGCTGATAGTTTATTTGTAGTTTAATTGTGATTTCACCTGGTGGTTGTGGTTTAATTTAATGGGCTTGTAGTTGCAAATACAAAACCACCCATGTGTTTTCGGCTTGCTCAAGAGAGGGAGGTCGCAAAACCAAGATCGCTAGACTGATGGCCTAAGGAATGGGTCGACATGATGTTCATCCCAAGAGGGTGAGCCCTAGTCCCATATCCTAATACTCAGCTCGAGAGAGTGAGTGAGTTAAGGCGTAGGCTGACCTTCATGGGGCAAGTGGGTGTCCAAGAGGAACCCATTTGGAAAGGGGTAAGTTGCTCGAGAGAGAACTTATTTCAACATAAAGCTTAGCCTAGTAACTATTATTCTATACATTTTCTATCAAAAGCATGTACCCAATAACTTAGATTAAACTATATTCCGGTCACATCCCAAGAATCCCCCTCTCATTGCTTAGATTTCTTGTTGATTTTGCTGATTTTAGCTTACTTGTGACGAAACCCCCATTTGTTAATTGACACTTTTGTGTCAACCCCTAAATTTACTATGTTTTTACTCGTTAATGTCTTTAGCTATGATTAGTTAGAACTAAATTTTATTTTTCTATTAATTCTCAAAACCACTCCCTTGGGACACGACCCCAACCCTTGGTTGGGTTACTATATTATCAACGATCATAGACACTCGTATCGTAGGTTAGTGTCATTGGTCACGATAAGCATTAGTGAACAATACATAACTGAGCAATCATATAGTATGAATAAGGATATGTATATGTACTAAAGTATAACTGAAAAGAACCAAACTGAATACAATGACCAAGTACTAATCATGAAAATAACATGCGGAACTGAATGCTGAAGTTTATACTGAAAACCTGGTCAAATGCATTAAGAGTCTGACTGTGGGAGCTACTGTTAACCGACATAAACCACGTGGCCTAAACGTGGACTCTGATGTATATGACTCATTGAAAGGACCCGTTGTACCTTGCCAAAGGTATAAAGGCATGATTGTCCGATGTATACGCCCTATTGAGAGGACCCAATATACCTTGCCAAAGCTATAAAGGCATGAATGTGGCGTGATCACAAAAAACTCTTGCCCAACAAAAGAGACCTATAATCCTTCGCGGGCACGCAATTCTGGGACTATGAGGGTATGCTGAACCCTAGTCCAACTCGGTTCTAAGTCTACACAAACTGAATACATATGAAGCTAAAATGCACTAAATACTGAATAGCTCAAAATACTGACATGCTAACTAAGAATGCAACATTTATATAATGAGAATGTCACATTTGAAATCTGGAGCAGGATTGATTATTTAATTGACCTAACATGTATAATTCATGAACTAAGAGAAATGACACAAACTATGGTTCTGAGTTTTAAACAAAGAATTATGCAAAGTTTCCAGTAAAACATGTTATGTATACTATGGATTATATAGCAGCCCAAATCACAAAAAATTCCCAAGATTTTACAAACATTACATCTAAACAAGCTATGTAGAGTCAAGGAACTGACTGAATTCTAGGGACCTAGTGGATGGAAGGAACTCTCTAGTGAATTCCCACATACCTAGTGACGAAATTCATGGAGAAATCCTTTGGATTTCGAGGATGAAACTTGAAGAATACCTCTGCTTGTTCTTGGGAAACTAGCACCTCTTTCTTCTCTTTTTTTCCTAAGTTTTGGTGATTTTTTGAGAATGAGGGTTCTAGGTATTGTCTCACTAGAATATTAGGCTTAAACTGAGTAAAATGATGTAGTTTAGGTATTAAACGACGTAGTTTAAATGTCAAAAAGCATAGGGGAAAATACCAAAATGACCCTAACTTATAAGCTGACGGAGGCCATCCACGAGGTGATTGACGGACCATCATTGGTACCACGGCTTGTCGACCGGGGTCATGATTCGTGGCTTGCCTGACAGGGCTTCACTAAAACAAGCATAACTTCTTACTCCGAGCTTGGATTTTAGCAAACTCAAAGGCATTAAAAAGAGGATTCAATTTCATTAATTGTATATCTCATGAGCTACCTAATTTATTTTGTGCTAAAAGATATGACTTTTTGAAGCTGAACCCAACATTCATTTTCCTCTAAATAACTACAGACCCTCACCTAGCCAGACCTATGGTTAGTAGGTCCAACCACAGACCGTACTGGTCGGCTGTAGGTGGGATCAAAGCTTCCTAAATCATGGAACCCAATAACAAACACCACCTACAAATCGTGTGTCAGGCCACTAGGTCTTGTAAAATTGCAGTTTTCTATCTTCTCGAATTTGAGGTGTTACATTACCGAACACAAAAGCTTGCAATATTTTTTTAAACAGAAGGATCTAAATCTTTACCAAATAAGGTGGCTTGAGTTACTAAAGGATTATGGCATTAGTGTTCTCTATCATCATGAAAAAGGCAGACGTTGTCCATTATCAATGGGTAGTGTTGTTCATGTTGAGGAAAATAAAAAGTAGCTGGTGTGAGATATTCATAGATTGGCCCGATTTAGTGTTTGATTGGTTAAATCCACCAAAGGTGGTGTTATGGTTCATAATCTTCTTTTATGGCAGATGTGAAAGCCAAGCAAGCACTACTAAAGAAACAGTGAATACCGACCTAAAACCGACATCCCAACTAGTTTTTTTATTTTTTTATTTTTGAAATTCTGACCTCTGGAGGTTGATTTTCTGCTACAAAACTAGCAGCAAATTGCTGCAATTTTAGTTGCCCACCTGCATATTTATACCAAAACAACCCGAAGAATTCCAAATAAACTTCATCCAACCAAAACAACACAATATTTTCAACATATACGTTAAACTATTTCAAAATAAACTAAAATACGATCAAAAAATTCCAAAAATATAGAAGTCTAAAATGTCAAATAGATACAACTAGTCCTCATCACCCTCACTTTCCTTATTAGACTTACCATTCTCATCACCCTCACTCTCCTTATCAGACTTATCATTCTCAACACCCTCCTGATCAGATCCATAACTGCTGGCCGGATATTGAGGAAGAATATTTCCTAATTCACAAAGAAAAGTTAGTTAGGCCTGAAGTGCTGCATACCTCTTGGAAATAATTATGCTCGATAGATCTACTGCTTTCACCGACAACAAAGTAATTAAACAGAGTGTCACTTTCAACCTCACCATGACTAGTCCAAACTGTATACCATGGTTTGAATCCATTCCTCATAAGATGAATAGCAACAGTCTTTGTTGTATAATATCTCACATTTTCACAATTAACACACGGACACCTAATCAATCTTGAAGTTAAAAAATCATCAAGTGTATTTTCATGATTTATAAATCTAGTGACAACTTCTGCGAATTCTGGAATCATACCCGCTCGACCAGGATTGTTTCGATTATACATCCAACAACGATCAGGATCCATCTACACAAACAATAATGATAATTTTAATTCCAACAGCTAAATAACATTTGAACTATATAAACAACTTAACAACTTTCTAACTCTAACTAGTTTTGACATATTTATTTTAACTTATTGAAACAACTTAACAATTTTTTAACTTTAACTAGTTTAGTTTTGACTTAAATCCAACAACTAAATCCACCAACTAAACGACATTATTTAATTTAACTTATTTAAACAACTTAACAACTTTGACTAGTTTAGTTTTGACTTAATTCCAACAACTAAATCCACCAACTAAATGACATTATTTATTTTAACTTATTTAAACAACTTAACAACTTTAACTAGTTTAGTTTAGACTTAATTCCAACAACTAAATCCACCAACTAAACGACATTATTTATTTTAACTTATTTAAACAAATTAACAACTTTAACTAGTTTAGTTTTGACTTAATTCCACCAACTAAACCACAACATTTATTTTACTTTATTTAAACAACTTAACAATTGTTTAACTTTAACTAGTTTAGTTTTGACTTAATTCCAACAACTAAATCCACCAACTAAACGACATTATTTATTTTAACTTATTTAAACAACTTAACAACTTTAACTAGTTTAATTTTGACTTAATTCAAAGAAATAAATTCACTAATTAAACCACATTATTTATTTTAACTTATTTAAACAACTTCACAACTTTAAATAGTTTAGTTTTGACTTAATTCTAACAACTAAACCCACCATCTAAACCACATTATTTATTTTAACTTAACCAAACAACTTAACAACTTTTAAACTTTAAGTTATTTAGTTTTGACTTAATTCCAACAACTAAATCCACCACCAAAACCACATTATTTATCTTAACTTATTTAAACAAAAAACTTAACAACTTTCACTAGTTTAGTTTTGACTTAATTCCAACAACTAAATTCAATAACTAAACCACATTATTTATTTTAAATTATTTAAACAACTTAACAACTTCTTAACTTTAACTAGTTTAGCTTTGACTTAATTCCAACAACTAAATCCACCAACTAAACCACATTATTTATCTTAACTTATTTAAACAACTTTCACTAGTTTAGTTTTGACTTAATTCCAATAACTAAACTAACTTATTTATTTTAACTTATTTAAACAACTTAACAACTTATTAACTTTAACTACATTAGTTTTGACTTAATTCCAACAACTAAATCCACCAACTAAACCACATTATTTATCTTAACTTATTTAAAAAACTTAACAACTTTCACTAGTTTAGTTTTGACTTAATTCCAACAATTAAATACACCAACTCAACCACATTATTTATTTTAACTTATTTAAAAAACTTAACAACTTCTAAACTTTAAATACATTAGTTTTAACTTAATTCCAACAAATAAATTCACTAACTAAACCACATTATTTATTTTAACTTATTTAAAGCTAGGTGTCAACCCTAGATGGAAACAAATCGATCTTGCAAGAAAATCAATTTTGTCATTGATAGGATCAACTAGTGTTGGTACTTAAGCTTAACAAATATGTTATTTTTAAATTTAAAGCTAAGTGTCAACACTAGATGGACACAAATCAATCTTGCAAGTAAATCAATTTTGTCATCACTAGGATCAACTAGTGTTGGTACTCATGCTTAACAAATATATTATTTAAAAATTAAAGTTAAGTGTCATAACTAGATGGACACAAATTGATCTTGCAAGTAAATCAATTTTGTCATCAACAGGATCAAATAGTGTTGGTACTTATGCGTAACAAACACATTATTCCTAAATTAAAGCCAAGTGACAACACTGGATGGACACAAATTGATCTTGCAAGAAAATCAATTTTGTCATCAATAGGATCAACTAGTGTTGGTACGTATGCTTAAAAAATATATTATTTCTAAATTTAACACCAAGTGTCAACACTAGATGGACACATTACGATCTTGCAAGTAAACCAATTTTGTCATCAATAGGATCAACTAGTGTTGGTACTTATGCTTAAAAAATAGATTATTTCTAAATTTAAAGTTAAGTGTCCACACTAGATGGACACATATCGATCTTGCAAGAAAATCAATTTTTTCATCAATAGAATCAACCAGTGTTGGTACTTATGCTTAACATACACATTATTCCTAAATTAAAGCTAAGTGTCAACACTAGATTGACACAAATCGATCTTGCAAGAAAATCAATTTTGTCATCAATAGGATCAACTAGTGTTGGTACTCATGTTTAACAAATATATTATTTCTAAATTTAAGGCTAAGTGTCAACACTAGATGGACACAAATCGATCTGGCAAAAAAATGAATTTTATCATCAATAGGATCAACAAGTGTTGGTAATTATGCTTAACAAAAACATTATTCCTAAATTAAAGCTAAATGTCAACACTAGATGAACAAAAATCGATCTTGCAAGAAAATTAATTTTGTCATCAATAGGATCAACTAGTGTTGGTACTCATGTTTAACAAATATATTATTTCTAAATTTAAAGCTAAGTGTCAACACTAGATGGACACAATTCGATCTTGCAAGACCATCAATTTTGTCATCAATAGGATTAACTACTGTTGGTACTTATGCTTAACAAATATATTATTTCTAAATTTAAAGTTAAGTGTCAACACTAGATGGACACAAATCAATCCTGCAAGAAAATCAATTTTGTCATCAATAGGATCAACTAGTGTTGGCAATTATGCTTAACAAACACATTATTCCTAAATTAAAGCTAAATGTCAACACTAGATTTACACAAATCGATCTTGCAAGAAAATCAATTTTGTCATCAATAGAATCAACTAGTGTTGGTACTTATGATTAAGAAACACATTATTCCCAAATTAAAGCTAAGTGTCAACACTAGATAGACACAGATCGATCTTGCAAGAAAATCAATTTTGTCATCAATAGGATCAACTAGTGTTGGTACTTATGCTTAACAAATATATTATTTCTAAATTTAAGGCTAAGTGTCAACACAAGACGAACACAAATTGATCTGGCAATAGGATCAACAAGTGTTGGTATTTATGCTTAACAAAAACATTATTACTAAATTAAAGCTAAAGGTCAACACTAGATGAACAAAAATTGATCTTGCAAGAAAATCAATTTTGTCATCAATAGGATCAACGAGAGTTGTTACTTATGATTAACAAACACATTATTCCTAAATAAAGCTAAGTGTCAATACTAGATGGATACAAATCGATCTTGCAAGAAATTCAACTTTGTCATCAATAGGATCAACTAGTGTTGGTACTTATCCTTAACATACATATTATTCCTAAATTAAAACTAACTGTCAACACTAGATGGACACAAATCGATCTTGCAAGTAAATCAATTTTGTCATCAATAGGATCAACTAGTGTTGGTACTTATGCTTAACATACACATTATTCCTAAATTAAAGCTAAATGTCAACACTAGATGGACACAAATCGTTCTTGCAAGAAAAATCAATTTTGTCATCAATTGAATCAACTAGTGTTGGTAGTTATGTTTAGCATACACATTATTCCTAAATTAAAGCTAAGTGTCAACACTAGATCCACAAATTGATCTTGCAAAAAAATCAAGTTTGTCATCAATAGGATCAACTAGTGTTGCTACTTATGCTTAACAAATATATAATTTCTAAATTTAAGGCTAAGTGTCAACACTAGATGGACACAAATCGATCTTGAAGAAAATCAACTTTCTCATCAATAGGATCAACTAGTGTTGGTACTTATGCTTAACAAATATATTATTTCTAAATTTAAAAGTTAAATGTCAACAGTAGATGGACAAAAATCGATCTTGCAAATAAATCAATTTTGTCATCAATAGGATCAACTAGTGTTGGTACTTATGTTTAACAAATATATTATTTCTAAATTTAAGGCTAATTGTCAACACAAGATGGATACAAATCGATCTGGCAAGAAACAAGTGTTCGTAATTATGCTTAACAAAAACATTATTCCTAAATTAAAGCTAAAGGTCAACACTAGATGAACAAATATCGCTCTTGCAAGAACATCAATTTTATCATCAGTAGGATCAACTAGTGTTGGTACTCATGCTTAACAAATATATTATTTATAAATTTAAAGCTAAGTGTCAACACTAGATGGACAAAATTCGATCTTGCAAGAAAATCAATTTTGTCATCAATAGG